>CAUYRT010005891.1:0-25830 GCA_963574885.1 Lepilemur ruficaudatus
AAAATCTCTGTGCTAAAGCTACTATTTTAAGTGACACTTTGCAACAAGTTGTAAGTACTGTAACTATATTCCTGCAAATGCAACACAGCATCATAACATGCTATAGTTGAACAATAAGGTATTCAGTGTGCATTTGCCATATCATTCTAAAGTGTGTTGGCTATCACAGGGACAGGTGTTAGCCACAGTTTTATCTCTGAGAGAAATTTTATGGAGAACAAGATCAGCAATGCAAATTATTGGAAGAAGATTTCAGGCCGGGCGTGGTGGCTCACGCCTGTAATCCTAGCACTCTGGGAGGCTGAGGTGGGTGGATCGCTCAAGGTCAGGAGTTCGAGACCAGCCTGAGCAAGACCCCGTCTCTACTAAAAATACAAAGAAATTAATTGGCCAACTAAAAATTTATAGAAAAAATTAGCCAGGCATGGTGGTGGGTGTCTGTAGTCCCAGCTACTTGGGAGGCTGAGGCAGAAGGATTGCTTGAGCCCAGGAGTTTGAAGTTGCTGTGAGCTAGGCTGATGCCACGACACTCTAGCCCGAGCAACAGAGTGAGACTCTGTCTCAAAAAAAAAAAAAAAAAAATTAAAAAAAAAAAAGAAAGAAAGAAGATTTCTATAGGAATGCAGCATTTCTGTGTGATATCATATCAAAGCAAAACGACACGAATATTTCTTTGCAAGGTAAAACTAAGTATATATATGATATGTGGCAAAAAAAAATCTAAGCTTTTTGAAAAAAGCTATGTTTGAAAAACATTGTCCTATTCACCTTGTCATCTTATGTCCAGCAAAAGGCCTCCATTAAATTAGGATTATTGATTGAAAGTAATTCACTGATTGATGGAAACAGTGCTCTGGAGCTTAAAATATAATATCCAATGCAAGTGCCTAGCGTAAGAAAGCCAATGGCCTGACATGTAAACAAAGTCAGAATATATTTGTGAAGTCCCCAGGCCTAAAAACTGCACCACAACACAGTCCTCATTCCATCCTGTAGCTTTCATTCCACAGCAAACCAAAATCCCTACACCAAGCTTGACTCCAACGAAGCTAAATTTCCACTTGATTCTGAACGGTTCCCTATCAGACAAGATGTGATAACTGTACTCCCATCTTTATGTTCTTTATCTTTTTTGGTTTTCAGGAGCCTAGAAGGATACAACATGTACCTATTTTGGTGATAGACCATATTGTGAAACCCAAATGGTTTCTGCTGGCCTTACCTAGTCCCCAAAAACTACAGGCATTGGTCATAATAAGCCTTTTTACTAAGATCTTCATATTCAATAAAAGATCACTATTTTTGGCAGATAGCATAACTAGAAATCATCGGTTCATTTTTCTTTCATGATAAAACATATAATTCATAGCCATGATAAATATATATATATATATCATGCAAGACATGTGGTAACCTTCCCAGGCTCCCTAGCCACATCATCTCAAGTAAGGATGCTTCTTTTCTGGAAGAGCCCCTTTCCTTCAATCCTAGTAATGAGCCATTTATCCACAGCACGTGGGCCCCAGACTTACAGTCAGAACAAAAGCATTTATTATGGAATGTTATATCTGAGGAATCAGTGCGGCATGGCTGTTAATTTCA
Organism: Lepilemur ruficaudatus; assembly: GCA_963574885.1. Lineage (NCBI taxonomy): Eukaryota > Metazoa > Chordata > Mammalia > Primates > Lepilemuridae > Lepilemur > Lepilemur ruficaudatus. The sequence continues at coordinate 1,603 of CAUYRT010005891.1, forward strand.
GCGAAACAGGAAAGACAGGGGAAGAGTCTGGGTCTGGCACCAGCACTGAAAGCCACTTAATGGCAAGTTTTCTGTAAGTCTGGTCAATAATAGTATCCAGAGAATAGTTGGGAGTCAAACAAAAAGAGCATCAGAGGTCCAAGTATGAGAACAGGCCAACTGAGAATCTAGTCATCTGATAGTTTATGTATGTATTCAGTAAATATTTTAATACCTGCAATACACAGGTATTAAAGTATTGAATTGCACTATAGTGATAAAGAGATTATCAAGACATAGGCCTTACTAACTCTGATTATAAGGATAATAAGTATGTACAAAGTACAAAAGTGACACAAAAGAGGCAGTGACCAGGAAAGCAACATGATCTAGTGGAAAACATATGATGCTTAGAACAAGAGAGACCAGGATTTAAATTCCACCCCTACCACTTCCTAGCTCAGTTCTCCCATAGTAAAGTGGAGATAACAGTAGTAACTATTTTATGCAATTGTTGTGAGGACTAACTAGAAAACACTTATAAAGTGCATAGTACTTTACCTGGCACATATTATTACTTTAAAAATCATTATTACTCACTTGATGAGGGAAAGGTAGCAGAAAGTTTCATTGGACAGGTAACACTCAAATTAAGTCTTAAAGAATGAGTTGGAGCTCACCTAGTGAACAAGTCAAGGAAAGGCTCCCCAGGCAAAGACACTAGCACATGTGAGGACCCTGAGACTGTGGCCCCAGAGGAATGGAAAAAGGTGGTTTCTATTTGAAGGCAAGAACAGGAGAGAGAAAGCCAGGAATCTTGCCTGGGATGAAATGAGTGAAGAAGCACTTCCAGAAAAGACTAAGGTCAAACAAAAGTGTCTTAACTGAAGAATAGTGGTTCCACCAGGCACAAAGGTAAGGTAGAATGGGACATCAGATCCTGTTCTGAGAGAGCTGCCAAAAAGAAAGGGCTGCTGCAATGGAATAGTCTTAGGTGGGCACTTCCAACACTGACACTAACCAGTCACAGATTTAAGTAAACAGGGAATGACCACCAAATGACCAACACTAACTCTTCTAAGCAAGAGTGAGACCCTATCTGTACTAAAAATAGAAAAAATTAGCCAAGCGTGGTGGCATGCACCTGTAATCCCAGCTACTCAGGAGGCTGAGGCAGGAGGATTGCTTGAGCCCAGGAGTTTGAGGTTGCTGTGAGGCTGATGCCATGGCACTCTAACCCAGACACAGAGACTCTGTCTCAAAAACAAAACGAAACAAACAAACAAACAAACAAAAACACTATCTCTTCCAGCAAGCACTTGAAGCTCTGCAGTGGAGGGGCACAGGGTATCAATGTCTGTGGAAAGTCTGTGAAGTTCAAAAGTATGAAGAATAGGCTCCAGCCAGTGCAGTCAGTACAAATCTACTACCATATGAACATATTAGCATTTCATACGACGAATTCACTACAGTCAATGTTTCAATGTGGTAGAATATGGTTTACTCCTAATTAGTGTCAAAATAACAAAAAAAAATACCAAAGGAAGCTATAACTTTCACAATGAAATATTAAGTTCTTTATTTTAGACACATACACACACACAACCCTACCCACCATTGTCAATAAATCTACATCAGTTCTAAGGAATAGAACACTGATGTTTTACCACTTGAGAGTCTAAAGACACCAAAGTTCTAAACAATTTGTGAACATTAAAATCTCAGAAGTCTTCTGAGACACTTTACATCATTTAACATGCACAGAAATTTGAAAATTAAATGTGTATGCTCTTGCTAAAGCAGAAAGAACCCAAGCTTTACTGTTAGACAGACCAAGACCCCAATGCCTTAATAGTCACTTAACCTATCTAGTGTCAGCTTCCACATATGTAATGGTCTATAAACCTGCATAGAAGAATTGTTTTAAAGTTAGGATATAATATATACAAAGTTCTGGTACATTTTAAGCTCCTAATAAATGGAGGATTTTATTGTTGTGCAACTCTGCCATACCCAATGAATGGTAGCATTAGAAAAGCATTTTATCAGTCACAATCTCTCCACCTAGTGCTCCAAATATTGTTTTATATGGACCAAAGTACAAACTGCCATCTAGTAAGTTCATAGCTAGCTTAAAATACAACCTTATGGAAGCTTGCTCTAGATGTATGCAGCTGAGTTATAGAGGGAAAGGCGTAAGAGACTAGTACCTAATAACATGTTACATGCTAAATTCTGAATGCTACAGGCACCCAAATATCACATTTATAAGAATTTTTAATATGTAAATATGCTGAACATCAAGGGGAACATTTTAGCTTAGACAAGATCACAGTCTACCAAATATAAAATATTACTTGTCTGTATTATACCTTAACAACTGATTAAAAAGAAATAATATTTGAATGATTAGGTTTTCAGAGAAAGGAGGCATCTGTATCCACAGATTTATTTATTTGGTAAGTTTCTGAAACCTTGCAATGGAACTGTAAAAACAATGTGATTAAAATCAATAGAGCACATCATTTGATGATACTGTTGCCTAAGAAAAGGCAATAAGCCTTAGGCATGTTATTAGTAGATTATACAATTTCACTGACAGGTTCAAGATTTTTATAGGCAACTGAGAAGACAGAAGATTTCGCTTTTGGAGCCATGGGATTTTTTTTCTTCAATTAAAAAGAAAATCATGATGTTTCTCTTTTATTATGAAGATTAAAAATATCTTTTGTAACATTTTAAAAATAATTTTAATATTAAATTTTCTTTATTTTCTAAAATAAAATAGATAATGACTCCAATTAAAATTAAGCTGAAAGCTACTTTTGTTTAACAATACTGTATCCAACCACATATCCATTTAATAAATACCAGAATAGTTTGGGGAGTAGTGGTTGTAAGTTTATTATTTTGGAAAAGTACATGAAGAAGAATATGAAAATCTAATATGAGTTTCCAAATCTATTCTGCAAAAATGATCAATGATTCACTTTTCATGTCTTAGTGATGAAATGATAAACTTTTTTTTTTTTTTTTTTGAGACAGAGTCTCACTCTGTTGTCTGGGCTAGAGTGCCATGGCGTCAGCCTAGCTCACAGCAACCTCAAACTCCTGGGCTCAAGCAATCCTCCTGCCTCAGCCTTCCAAGTAGCTGGGACTACAGGCACGCGCCACCATGCCTGGCTAGAAATGATAACTTTTAAACAGGCCTTCAAAATCAGAGAATACTATGTTTCAAAGTACACTTTTTAACCACATAGCAGAAGTTGGTCATATAGACATAAGTTTGTTTGATCAAAAAATGACCAAATCAAACTGAACCTAAAATCAGCAAGACTTTACTCAAGTCAAATCTTCCACGATACTACTAACAGAAAATTGCAAAAGTTTTGAATTGGTTGCTTCATAGTGAAAATTCCAGCATAGAAACATCCTTGTATAGCCTGGGAAAGCTAACAGAATCAACTCTATGTAATTTTATGCTTATGATAAGAAAAATGTTGACTAGAAAAGGTGACCAGAGTTTAATCACTGAGTCTCATAGGAAATACAAGACTAGGCTCATAGAAGTAAATAATAGGCCTACATTTAGTAGCTTTTACCAAGTGAACAGTAAAGTCTATCTAGGGAAGCTTAGGTCTTTAGACTTATAATAGGCACAGATAATTTCAAAAAGAAAACTACAAAACACCATCTACTTTCTTGTCACTAATATACAGGTACACTTATGAAAATATGTAATAGCTTTATGTAGATAGCTATTAAAATAGATAGTTTTATCAACTAAATAATGCAAACAATTTTCTTTAGCACCTCCCTCTCCCTCAGTCTCCACATTCAACATTGACAAGTCCATTCTATTTCTGAAACATTTCTCAAATGCATCAGCTTTCTCCATTCCAAATGTCACAACCCAGTCCACATCATTAACATCATACTTAATGGTGAAAGACTGAAAGCTTTCCTCTAAGATCAGGAATAAGACAAGATATCTACTCTCACCACTTCTATTTAACATTGCATGGGAAGTTCTAGACTATAGGGCAATTAAGAAAATAAAACAAACTGCATCTAGATTATAATGAAAGAAGTAAAAAATTATCTCTATTTGCAAAACGACATGATCCTGTATACAGAAAATCCTAAGGAATACACATACACACACACACATGCACACACAAATACACCCAAGATAATGAATGGGTTTAGCAAGGTTACAGGATAGAAGATCAATATACAAAAATCAGTTGTATTTATACACATTAGCAATGAACAATCTAAAAATGAAGAAAATAATTCAATCCAACAGTATCAGAAAACCAAGAATAAATTAACAAAATAAGTGTAAGACTTATACACTGAAAATTATAACTTTGTTGAAAGAAATTAAACAGATGGAAAGACATTTTGTCTTCATGTATTAGGAGACTTAATACTTCCCAAATTGACCTACCAATTCATGCAATCCCTACAAAATTCCAACTACTTCTTTTGCAGAAGGTGACAATATAATCCTAAAATTGCAAGGAACCCAGAATAACCAAAACAATGTTGAAAAAGAACAAAGTTGCAGGATGTATACTTCATGATTTCAGAGCTTACTTAAAAACTACAAAAATCAAAGCCATTCTTGCTGGAGTTAAGTGATATCTCATTGTGGTTTTGTTTTGCATTTCCCTGATCATTAGAGATGTTGAACATTTTTTCACAGTTTGTTGGCCATTATAGTATCTTCTTTTGAAAATCTTCTGTGGTTTATGCATACCACAGAGTACTACTCAGCCATAAAGAAGATGGTGAACTAATAACTCTTGCATTAACCTGGATGGAACTGGAGACCATTCTTCTAAGTGAAATATCACAAGAATGGGAAGACAAACACCACATGTACCCACCACTAAATTGGAACTAATCGATCAACACTTATGCTCACATATGGAAATAACAATCATTAGAAATCCAGCAGGTAAGGGGGCGGGGACGAGGGAATGGGTAAATTCACACATAACAGGTACAATGCACACTATCTGGGTGATAGACACACTTATAACTTTGAAATGGTACAAAAGCAATTTATATAAACAAAACTTTTGTACCCCTGTAGTAGTTTATACATATCTATCTATATATATATATATAGATAGATATGTATAAACTATAGCAATCAAAACAGTGTGGTACTGGGCTAGGATAAACATATAGATCAATGGAATAGAATTGAGAGTCCAGAAATAAACCTATACATCTGTGGCCAACTGATTTTTGACAAGAGTACCAAGACAATTCAATGAGTAAAGAATAGTCTTTTCAACAAATGGTGCTGGGACAACTGGATATCTGCACACAAAAGAATGAATGTGGACCCCTACCTCATACCATATATAAAACTTAACTCAAAATAGATCAAAAATCTAAATGTAAGAGCTAAAACTATAAACCTCTTAGGGGAAAGCAGAGGTAAATCTTTGTGACCTTGGATTAGGCAATGTTTTCTTAAAAGTGGCACCTAAAGCAGAAGCAACCAAAGAAAAATTAGACAAATGGACTTCATCAAAATTAAAAACATTTTTGTTTCAAAGGACACATCTAGAAAGGGAAAAAAACCTACAGACTGGAGAAAATATATGCAAATAATATAACTTATGAAGGACTAGTATTCAGAATACACAAAGAACTCTTAAAACTCAACAATAAAAAGACAAACTATCTGATTTTAAAATGGTCAAAGGATTTGAATACAAATTTTTCCAAAGATATCCAAATGGATAATAAGCACTTGAAAAGATGTTCAACATCAATAGTCATCAGGGAAATGTGAATCAAACCTGCAATGATATACCACTTCACACTCACTAAGATAGCTATAGTAAAAAACAAATAAAACTGGAAAATAACAAGTGTCAAGAGGATGTGAAGAAACTGGAACCCCCATACACTGCTGGTGGGAATGTAAAATGGTGTAGTCAGAAAACAGTTTGGCAGTTTCTCAAAAGGTGAAACATGGAATTACCATACGACCCAGCAATTCCACTCCTAGTATAGATCTAAGAATCTAACTGAAAACATATGTTCACACAAAAAACTTATATACAAATGTTCATAGCTGCATTATTAATAACAGCCAAAAAATTGGAAGCTACCCAAATATCCATCGGCTGATGAACAGATAAACAAAATGTGGTACATACATACACTGGAATTTATTTGGCCACTGATATATGTACAACATGGATTAACCTTGAAAATATTATGCTAAGTAAAACAAGTCAGATACAAAGGCCACATATTGTATGAGTCTATTTATATGAAATGTCCAGAATAGGTAAATCCACAGAGACAGAAAGTAAATTAGTGGATGTGAGGGCCTGGGGCATGACTACTAATAGGTATGAAGTTTCTTGTCAGGGAGATGAAAATGTTCTCAAATTAGACAGTAGTGATGGCTGTACAATCACAGAGTTGTACACTTTAAAACAGCACATTTTATGGTTTATAAATTATATCTAAATTTTTAAAAATTAAGTTTTCCCTAAAAATTTGCCAAGATTAATTTAAGTGAAGTGGTAGAGCCAGATATCAGTTGGAGTGGGATAATGACACAATGGGAGATAACCTTTTCAAGATTAGCTTTAAAGGAAGGAACAGAAGAGTTTTGTATTAGGCTGAACGACAGCTTTCTATTTAATATAAGAAAAACGTGTGTTCACAGGCTGACAACTAGTTAGCAGAAATAGAGATCTGGAAAATACAGAAGGGAGGGAGGCAGGGAGAGAATATAAATAAGCATGGATTAAAGGAGAAAAAGGAGGCAAAGAGCATGACCATGCTACCAACTGAAATTTAGTAAATACGGGCACTGTATGCCGTGGGCCCATCACCTTTCAGGTTCATGCATGGCAGAAAGGAACAAGTGCCACTTTCTGGTGGAGCTCCCAGAAGTTCCCAGATTCACTCTAACTAGATCAAGTTGGGGTTTGTGCCCTCCCTGAAGCAATTTACTGTGACCAGAAAAAGGAATTATAATGATTTGCCACATCTTTGTCATTTGTCTATATCTGAACCAATCATATGACTAGATGGTCTCAATACTCAAAATTTAGATACGAGTCACATGTTCTATGTCAGAAGCCATGAGTGGAGTCATTAATTCACAGGGAGAAGGTGGCTGCCACAAAGGAAATTGGGAAATATTACCAGAAAAAGGGAAATGAATGATGGGCAGACAAAAATAATAAATGTAGTCTGTCTCAATTTTTGCCTGTGTAAACATGAAGAAGTTCTACTACCGGTAGAAGGGAAATTATATGCCATTTTTGGAGGACAAATGAGAAGTTTCTATACAGACTTTAAATATACATATCCTAAAACTGGCAATTCCATTTGTAGGAATCAACACTAGAGAAATGCTCACAAATTTATACAAAGAGGCATGTACAAGGATATTTACTGCACTGTTGCTTCTAATAGTAAAATAAAAATTGAAAACTAGGTGCCCACCTATAAGGGACTGGTTAAATTTTAGTAATTTATTCATTCCACAGAATATTGTATAGCTGTTAAAAATAGAATTATATTAATAGATCTCTAAGACATCAATTTTTTAAAAAGAAAAATGGAGTGTGATAATATTTATACTTTACTATGAACATTTATATTTGTAGACATACTGGAAAATGTCTAATATAATACACACCAAACTGTTAAGAATGGCTACTCTTAGAGAAGGGAATAGACTTTGGGTTATGGACTATATGAAGAAGGGATTTCGTTTTTTTATTCTGTCACTTATTTATAACTTTTTACAATGAGAATGTGCTCACATATTACTTGTGTTTTTAAACATTTTTAAAAATAAGAGGATCTATTTGATTCATTTTCCTTGTTATTACTGGGGACTATCAGCTCTAGGTGTTCAGTCTATAGTGATGAAAAAGGCAGAGTGCCCATGTTGAATCTATTAACCCTAAATGCTTTCCCAGCTCAGAGGATATATGTCTTTGAACAGCTTTTTAGTCAGTTCCACTTACAACTTACTGCTCTTTCTCCCTTGGGTGAAAAAGTCCTCCTTAATTTCTCCTAGTCTATACTTTCAGGCTCTTACCATGATGATTTAGCCTTCTAGGCTTCATTCTTTTTCATCTGAGTTGTCAGCAATCTACTTGTCCACAGAATAAAGGAACTCTAAAGCAGTGGTCTCCAACCTTTTTGGCACCAGGGACTTGTTTCATGGAAGATAATTTTTCCATAGACTGGGGACAGGCGGTAGGGGAGGCAGAGCTCAGGTGCTGATGCTAGCAATGGGGAGCAGCTGTAAATACAGATGAAGCTTCACTTGCTTGCCCTCCACACTCACATCTTGCTGCGCGCAGTTCCCCTTCCTAAGTTTCATGGAAGACAAGTTTTCCATGGACCGGGGGTAGGAAGGTAGGGGGAGGCGAGGCAGAGTTCTGCACCTGGTCCCTAACAGGCCATGGACTGGTATCCGTCTGCTGCCAGGGGTTGGGGATCACAGTTCTAAAGGAGCTCCCTCCCCTTTCTAACATTTCTCCTGAACTTGAACTAAACTAGATTTCTGTGTTTTAAATAGTGGAACCCTCTTTTTCTTCAGCAATTAAAAAACAACAAATGAAACACAATAGCTTTAAACAGAATTACACAGAAATTGTTTCACAATAGGCTTTAAAACTAAACTCCTTGGGTTTCCACTAGCTAAAAATAGTCATTTGTCTGCTCTGCCAAGAACTCATATAAAATAGGAAAATTTTCCCCACTCCATGTTTTATCTCCTCTACACAATAACAAACAAAATAAGTGCAACATTATTTTAGCCAGACATCAGCCTCACAGAGCTGGAAAAAGAGTTCAGAGGAAGGGGTAGATAGGAATTTTTCTACTCCACTCCTATGAAGCGGACAGCTACTGCTCTTGTGAACCCACACATCATTATTTATATTAGCTCTCAAACCATGCTAAGCTTTGTAAGAAGCACACAGAGCCCTTTGACGATTGGGTCAGTTCTCACAATGCCAAAGGGTCTAGGCAGAATTTCCAGGGGTAGCTGCTGTGTTATGCTGAAGCTGGCCTGTACTGCAAGAGCCAATGGTTAAAATTTTCAGTTATTTTGAAATCTAGTTGTTAAACACAACTATTATTAAAATTTAAACTATATAAATTTATAATTATACAAAAAATGAAGGGAATAAATATTCAAAACTCATCACTTCCTAATTATTTTGTCAATTTATGCTATGCTCTTGGGGTTGTTTGTGCCTATTGCGTTCGTATGGTGAAAATACTATATAACAGTGAGTTTATGCACATCTGTTCTGAACTCTACATCAGTGACAGTAGCTTAAAATTAGCCATGGTGAGAGTATTTATACATGGAATCAGCAAATGCTACAAATCAGGGCTTTTTTCTTGAAATGTGTCTCTTAAACATTTACCAACATACCACTGAATAGCCATAAACTGCTGTCTGTTTTTCCCCTGGAATAATCTACTGACTTTACCTCAAAACTATTGCTCAGTGCTTAGCATCCCAACTTGCAACTATATATGCCCAATATATAACATAGGCTAATGATAAAAATTCACCAAATGAAGCCATGCAGTACCTATAGAAAATTTTATATTTTTTCATAGATCTATTGAATCTTAAAGTTCAAGGGAGCCTTAGAAGGCATCTACACAATCTCTTAATGAAGGCAAAAGGACTCTCCCCGACGACATTCTTGAACAGATATTAGTCTAGTTTTTCTCCTCTCTGTGCTTCCACGTGTGCTATTCTGTTTTCTTGAGATGTTCTTCCCCACCATCCTGCCCTTGCCCAGGTTCATCTTTTTCTGGACTACTCCTCCTCATTCTCAAACATCACCTCTCCCGAGAAGCCTTCCCAAACCTCTAAGGCTGGTCTGGTAACCCTCCTGTGTGTTCTTGGATCACATTCTACTTCCTTCCATACAGCATTAATCACACTACATGAAATTTCCAGTTCTCTTTCCTCTGAGGATAGCGAGCACCTTTATCTTGTTCATTACTTTACTCCTGTTGCCCTATCCAGGTGCTGGTCACAGGAAGCACTCTATAAATGTAAAGAAATAAATGAAGGAATGAATGAGTTCGTGGGAAAAGCACTGGCCTCCAACTTCTAGAACAAGGCTCAATTCACATCTTTGCTCCTTATTAGATGTAGGTCCTTCATTAAGTTATTATACATTCAGCTCTCTTAGCCTCCATTTACTTACATATAAAATGAGAAACTTAAGACTAACTGACCGAACTGTTGTTCATTAAATGGGATGATTTATGAATGTAAAGCTTTTGGTAAACTGCAAAATGTTTTCAAAATGCCATGTACTGCATTGTTATTTTGGGGCACCTCCAGAGAAGGGGATCTCATATTTTGCAATGCCATTCAGTCTGATTTTGACAGCTGTAATTGTCACACTCTCCATAAGTTCAACTCTTGACCTAAATTCTTCCAACTCAACATAATAATCTAATCTCTTTTCCATATGACAGCCTTTTAAATATTGAAGACTGGAGCTCAAGTACCCTCATTAACTCTGTATTCTCAAGGCTAAACAGCTTCAGCTTCTTCAAGGAGGTGGAAGAAACCCTTACCTTCTAAGAAACACTTCTTGATAACTTGAGATCCTAAAGAGCTCTGTATCAGTTTGCTATTGCTGCTGTAACAAATTACCACAAACTCAGTGGCTTAAACAATACAAACTTATTATCTTACAGTTCTGTAGTTTAGAAGTCTAATAGTCTCCCCGGGCTAAAAAATCAGGGCTGCATTCCTTTCTGGAGGATTTAAGAGAGAATCTGTTTCCTTGCCAGATTCTCCACAGCTAGAAAAGGTTCACCAATTTTAAGGACTCAGGTGATTAGACTGGGCTCACCTGGATAATCCAGCAAAATCTCCTCAAGATCTTTAACCTTAATCAGTTCTGCAAATTCTCTTTTGCCATTTGGGGTTAACATTTTAACCGGTTCCAGGAATTAGGACATGAACACCTTTGGGGGAGTCATTATTCTGCCTACCACAAGCTCCTTTGTGACCTTCATTGTACCATTTTCCCTCTTACATTTGTCAACATAATTTACCCATATCCTTAATTTTAGTTTTTTAAGAAGACATGGATATATACATATACATATATATACACACGCACATACGATTATATACACACATGAACATACACAAATGCTTGTTAATAAATCATCCCTCTTTTCCCTGCTTCCTCTACCTGAATTATTTAATATTTCAGCTTTTCCATTCCTGTGCTAGCCATGGGCCATCCTATACAGTGGAATTATGCTTCAGATTTCCAATTTTGATCATTGCTTTTCAAAATAAATATGGATTTGTCTTAAATGACATCTAGCCACTTATCTCAAGCTTTATCCACACAGCATCAAAATATTAACTGAAAAGTGAAAATTTAGTCCATCTTCCAGTTTTACCTAATTTCAGGGATCTGTCATACAAAAAAGACTACATGAGGCCTTCTGTCTAGCAGCCTTCTCCCAAGAAAGAGACTTGATTAAGGAAAACTCACTGAGCCAACCAGCCCTCTAGCATAGATCTCTGCCCTTGAAAAGTGCTCTGGTTCTTTCTTCTATATCCACAGACTGCCTACGTTCAAATCCTGGCCACTTACTAAGTCTGTGATCCTTTCTTAATTTCAAAATATTAAAGGGGTACAAATGTTTTTGTTATATGGATAGCTTTTATAATGCTTAAGTCAGGGCTATAAGTATTCCCATCACCTGAATAGTGTTCATTGTACTTGTTGGGTAGATTTTTACCCCTTCCCTTCTCCTCCCTCCCCTTCTTTATTTCCAATGACTTTTATTTCTCTCTGTGCCAATGTGTGCTTATCAATTAGTTCTAAATTATTAGAGAGTACATGTGGTGTTTGTTTTTCCATTCTTGAGATACTTCACTTAGGATAAGGGTCTCAAATTCTATCCAAATTGTTGCAAAAGGCATTAATTCATTTATCTTTATGCCTGAATAGTACTCCATAGTGTGTGTGTATGGATGGATGGATGGATGGATAGACAGACATACCCTACATTTTCTTAATCCACTCATGAATTGATAGGCACTTAGGTTGATCCCACATGTTTACAATTGTGAATTGTGCTCCAGTAAACATTTGAGTGCAGGTTTATTTTTGATAAAATGACTTCTTTTGCTTTGGGTAGATACCTAGTAGTGGAACTGCTGTATCAAATGGTAGGTCTACTTTTAGTTCTCTGAGAAATCTCCATACTGATTTCCATAGTGGTTGTACTAATACACAGTCCCACCAACAGTGTATAAGCATTCCTTTCTCTTTGTATCTGCATCAGCACCTATTGCTTTGGACTTTTTAATGAGAGCCATTCTGACAGCGGTAAGGTGATATCTCACTGAGGTTTTAATTTGCATTTCCCTGATGATGAGTGATGTTGAGCACTTTTTCATATGTTTGCTGGCCATTTGTCTATCTTCTTTTGAAAACCTTCTGTTTATGTCTTTGACCCACTTTTTAATGGGGTTGTTCAGTTTTTTCTTGCTGATTTGACTCTTTTATAGATTCTGGATAGTAACCCTTTATTGGATATACAGTTTATGAATATCTTCTCCCATTCTGTGGGTTGTCTATTTGCTCTGTTGATTATTTCTGCTATTTCTGCTATATAACTGCTATAAATGATATACACAAGACCATGGTTAGAGCAATTAATTCAGCCTAGTGGTATAACTTTCAGATGGTATATACTGGGAAATTCAGACCAACCAGGTGACTGAAGACAACTGAAAAAAAACTTTCTAAAAATCCATTTGAAGGCATCAAAGAGCTATTATAAAAGGAAAGAATCACCAGGCCAGAACAAGGAAAAGAATGGCAATCCAGGGAGGAGAGTGCTTGCCAATTTCTGAGGAAAAACTGACAGACTGAGTGGGATATTTCTGATAGCCTATTGGGGTTATGGGTATAAAAATTAAAGTCTAAAGCCTACCAAAATTGAGTATCTCAGAAAGCTTCATCACATTGGGGTAGAACTTTGAAGGCCTTACAACCTATAGCAACAGGCATCAAATCCTCTCAGTCTCTAAAACTGAGTTCATATGATCCTGTACTGGTTATGCCCCCAGATGCTAGCAGGAACAAACATAATCCTTCTCTTGAAGTAAGTGGCATCATCCTGGACCTCAGATTACTTCTACAAACAATTCTGCAGCTATAATGTCTGGCACACAATTTAATTTTTTTTAAAACAGGCATATGAGTAGACAAGTAAATATGAATAAAACCATACTTATAAACTTACCAACTAAGGCTCCAGGCATTAAAATTATCAGATACAGACCTTACATAATTATCAAAGAGATAAAGATTAAGAAAATTTTGGTAGGTAATTAGAAACTATAAAAAAACAACAAAAGAAAATTCAAGACCTGAAAAAATGCAATTACAAAAAATAAAAACTCAAGGGATGGGCAAAATAGCAGATTCAACTCAGCTGAACTGCAAGAGAAGTCAGAAAATGCACAAACAAAAAATGCATCCAGATTAAGTCAAGGAGAAACCAAAAGATACCAAAAAGAATATAAGAGACACATGAAATTAACAAAATTGACTAACTGTTAGCTAGACTAAGAAAACTGAACACTCAAATTAATAACATCAGAAATGAAAGAAGTGATATTACAACTGATGCTACAGAAATAAAAAGAATCATAAGAGACTACTATGAACAATTTGATGCCAAAACTAGATAACCTAGAAGAAATGAAAAAACTCATAGAAATATACAGCCTACCAAGATGAAATTATGAATAAGTAGAAAGTCTAAACAAACTTACAACTAGTATTGTAATTGAATCAGTCATCAAAAACTTCCCAACAAAACCTCTCAACAAAGAAAAGCCCAGGAACAGAGGCTTCTCTGGTAAATTCTACCAAACATTTAAAGAAGAATTAATGCCAATCCTTCTCAAACTCTTCCAATAAATTGAAAAAGAGTAAAGATTTCCAAACTCATCTTAAGAGGTGAGCATTATCCTGATATCAAAGTCAAACAAAAACACCATAAGAAAAGAAAACCATACACTAACATCTCTGATGAATACAGATGCAAAAATCCTCAACAAAATACTACCAAACTGAGTTCAACAACACTTTAAAAGGATCACAAACCATGACCAAGTGTGATTTATCCCTGGGATGTAAGGATGGTTTAAGATATAAAAATCAATTAATGTGATACACCACATTAACAGAATTAAGGATAAAAATCACACAATTATCTCAACAGATGCAGAAAAAGCATTTGGACAAAAAATTCAATATCTTTTCTGATAAAAACTCTCAACATACTAAAAAATAGTTTGATATAAGAAGCTATCTCAACATAACAAAGGCCATATATGAAAAGCCCACAGCTAACATCATACTCAGTGGTGAAGAAGTGAAAGCTTTTCCTCTAAGATCTGGAACAAGGATGACCATTCCTACCACTTCTATTTCATATAGTACTGGAGGTCCAAGCCAGAGTAATTAAGCAAGAAAAAGAAATAAAAGGCATCCAAATTAGAAATGAAGAGGAAAATTTTCCCTGTTTGCAAACAATATGATCTTATATACAGAAAACCCTGAAGACTGAATTAAAAAAACTGTTAAAACTAATAAATGAATTCAGCAAAGTTTCAGGATACAAAATCAACATAAGAACATTGGTACATTTTGAAATACTAATAATAAAATATTTGAAAAGGAAATTATGAAAACAATCCCAGTTACAATAGCACCAAAAAGAATAAAATACCTAGCAATAGGAATAAACTTAACTAAGAAGGTGAAATACTTGTGTACTGAAAACTACAAAAGATTGATGAAAAAAATAAACAAAACACAAACAAAAGCAAAGACATCCCATGTTCATGGATTGGAAGATTATTGTTAAAATGTCTATACTGCCTAGAGAAATCTACAGATTCAATGAAATCCCTATCAAAATCCCAACAGCATTTTTTACAGAAAGAGAAAAAATAATCCTAAACTTCAGACAGAACCATAAAAGACCACAAATAGATAAGCCAATCTTGAAAAGAACAACAAAGCTGGAGGCACCACACTTCCTGGTTTGAAACTATACTACAAACCTAAAGTAATCAAAACAGTATTTTACTGACATAAAGACAGACATATAGACCAATGGAACAGAATAGAGAGCACAGAAATAAATCCATGTATATATAGTCAACTAATCCTCAGCAAGAGTGCCAAGAATACACAATAGGGAAAGGATAGTCCCTTTAACAAATGGTGCTGGGAAAACTGGATATCCATGTATAAAAGAATGAAATCAGACCTTTACCTAATACCACACACAAAAATCTAGAATAAATACTTAAACTTAAGACCTGAAACTCTAAAACTCCTAGAAGAAAACTTCCAGGAAAAGCTTCTTGATACTGGCTGTGACAATTATTTCTTGGATATGGCAACAAAAGCTAAAATAGACAAGGAGGATTATATCACATTAAAAATCTGTACCAATAAAGAAACAGTCAACAAAACAAAAAGGCAATCTACAGAATGGGAAAAAATATCTGCAAACTGTATGTCTGATAAAAGGTTAATATCCAAATTACATAAGGAACCCCTAACTCAATAGCAAAAAAATAAAAACTAAAAAAAAAAAAAACAAAAAAACCCCAAAATAATCGGATTTTAAAACAGGCAAAAGAACTAAATAGACATTTCTCAAAAGAAGACACATAAATGGCCTACAGTATATAAAAAGGTGTTCAACATCACTAATTATTAGTGAAATGCAAATCAAAACTGCAACTAGATATAACCTTACACTTATTAGAATAGCTACCATCAAAAAACCAAAAGATAACACATGTTGGCGAGGATGTAGAGAAAGGAGAACCCCTGTACATTGTTAGTGGGAATGTAAGTTAGTGCAGTCACTATGGAAAATACTATGGAGGTTCCTCAAAAAAGTGAAACATAACTACCACTTCTGGGCACATACCTAAAGAAACGGAAATCAGTATGTCAAAAAGATATGTTCACTCCCCTGGTCATTGCAGCATTATTCACAATAGCCAAGACAAAGTAAACCTAAGTGTCCATTGAGGGAAGAATAGATAAAGAAGATGTGGTATGTGTGTATATATATACATATACACAATAGAATACTAATCAGCCATCAAAAAGGAATTCTAACAACATGGTTGAACCTGGAGGACATTATGTTAAGTGAAATAAGCAAGGCATAGAAAGACAAATACTGCATGATCTCACCACACATATGGAATCTAAAATAGTCAAACTCACAGAAGCGGACAGTAGTATGTTGATTGCTGGGGACTGGGAAGAGGGAGAAACAGGGAGATATGAGTCAAAGGATACAAAATTTCAGTTATACAAGATAACTGAAGATATAGATATCTGTAGAGCATAGTTCCTATAGTAAACAATACTGTATTGAATACAGCAGGTCTTCAACATCATTTCATTCAACATCATTTCATTAAACATTGATGAGAAAAAAAAACTGATTCCCAGACAACTGTGTTGAGTTTGCACATTGACACCATGTTTGCATGGGTTTTCTCCAGGTACTCCAGTTTCCTCCCACATCCCAAAGATGTGCATGTTGGGCTCATTGGCACATCTAAATGGCCCCAGATTGAATGAATATGGGTATGGGTATGAGTGCACCCCACAATAGAATGGTGTCCTGTCCATAGCTGGTTCCTGCCTTGAGCCCTGAACTTCTAGGATAAGTTCTGGATACCTGTGACCCTAAACTGGAAAATGAATGAATGAATAAATACAAATTATTGTAAAATAAAATTGCAAAGTATACAACAACCATATAAATGCATGACAATAAGCGATGTGGTATGACAGTACTCGGTGAGCCCCCCCATAATTGTTATTACTTGTTTCTGAATTGCGTGGTGGTAGAGGAGCTCCTCACAGTTTTTGCTTTGCAAACATTTACTCCTTGATTTAACCTGCCACCGAGACTGCTGCGACTCATTGATTCACCCAATATTGGGTAATAATTATCTTACTTGTTTTTATTAATTTTTCTTAAACGTCTGTATAGCTCCCATTTATTTCAATGTTTAAGATTAGAAGTGTTTTAAGTCTTTATTTAAAAGTTTGATGATGTTTTTGTGACAAGAAACATGCCACAGGAACTTAACTCTTGTTTAAATCAATTAGCCCATGGCATAAATTGGTTTCATTATATGTCATTTGCTTGAAGTCAAAGTTTCCAAGAACCTATTGATGACATTAAGTGAGGACTTATCATACTTAAAAATTTGCTACTAGGGTAGATCTTATATTACATATTCTCATCACAAAAATAATACTACTAGTAACACAGTAAAGAGGGCAAGAGGAAACTTTTGGAGTGGATGGATACGTTTATTGCACAGGTTGTAGTGACAGTTTCACAGCTGTATACTTACTGCCAAATTTATCAAGTTGTATACATTAAATATGTACAGCTTTTATTATGTCAACAACACCTTAATGGTTTTAAAAAAGAATAAATCTAACAAAATATATGCAAGACCTTTAAGCAGAAAACTATAAAACATTTTAATATAAAAGAAGGTCTAAACAAATGGAAAGATATACCATGATCATAGATTGAAAGATTCAATATTTTTAAAATGATAGCTCTCCCCAAACTGATCTAGAGATTCAGTAAGATCCCAATCAAAATTCCAATAGGTGTGTATATGTGTAGTAATTGGATAAATTATAAAAATGTGTATGGAAATGCAGAGTCAAGGATAGCCAAGACAGTATTAAAGAAGAAAAAGTAGGAGGACTTTCTCAGTCAGATATTAGCAATAATTAGATGCATTAAGACACGTAATATTGGTTGAAGGAAAGCCAAACAAACCAAAGACATATAACAGAGACCTAGAAGCACACTCATGTATATAGTCACCTGATTTATAACAAAGATGATACCACAGAGCAATGGAAAAATTATGGTCTTTTAAATAAATAATGCTGAGAAAATCTCTTATCCATATGTAGGTTAAAAAGGAAACCTGACCCCTATCTCACATCATACATTAATTTCATGCAGACTGTAAATCTAAACCTGAAACGCAAAACAATAAAGCTTTTAGAAGAAAATACTAGAAAATGCTTTATGACGTTGGGGTATAAAAAAGACTTCTTAAATAAAAAGCAATGACCATAAAGGCTTAAGAACTTCTATTTGTTAAAGATATCGTTTAGAGCAGGGGTCCCCAACCTATGGTGAGTTGTATAATTATTTCATTATATATTACAATGTAATAATAATGGTGGCTCATGCCTGTAATTCTAGCACTCTCAGACGCCAAGGCAGGAGGATCACTTGAGGTCAGGAGTTCAAGAACAGCCTCGGCAAGAGACCCCGTGTCTACTGAAAAAACAGAAAGAAATTAGCTGGATAGCTAAAAAAAAAAAAACTAGAAAAAAAAACACAATAAATATAATGTGCTTGAATCATCCCAAAACCATCCCCCTACCCCAGTCTGTGGAAAAATTGTCTTCCATGAAAACGGCTCCTGGTGCCAAAAAGATTGGGCACCACTGACTTAGAGAGTAAAAGGACAAACAAACCAAGATGGGAAATGATATTTGCAACACACATGATAAAGAGCTTGTACGTAGGATGTATAAAAACTTCTACAAATTAATAAGAAAAAACAGGTAACACAACAGAAAACTGAAAGAAAAAAAAACTATAACAGGTACTTCACAAAAGAGAATACTCAAATGCCATTAAACATAGCAAAAAGTGTTAATCTCATTAGTAATCAGGGGAAAGCATTTTAAAACCACAGTAGGATAATCCACTACACATTCACTGGCATGACTAAAGTTGTAAAGGCTGACAAAAGCAAATGTTGGCAAAGAAGCAGAGAAAAAAGAACTCTCATACACTACTGGTGTTACAACAAATAGGACAAGGAAACAAACTGAGAGCCACATGAGAATACTGCAAAACAGGCTTTTATTACACCAGCGGGCTCAGAGGGGTCTCACCTTCAAATTCTGAGCAAGGTGGGGTCTAAATATGATGGTTTTTATATGTTTGGTAAGAGGAAGTTAGTAGTTACAGAAGCAGACGGTTATGAAGCTTGCATAAGATTGGGGTTACAACGTTTGCACATAATTGAGGCTGAGTCAAACGTGGCTCTGTAGTTGCTTAGCCATGTTATTTTGCAGTTGTGCTATTATTAGGAGGGGAGTGGAAAATTCTCCCTTACACTGGTAGTAAAGTTATTTGGTACAACTGCTTTGGAAAACTATTTGGCATTATTAAAGTTAAAGATATGCATATACTATAACTCAATAATTCCACTCCTAGGTATATTCCCAATACAAACACGTGCATGTGTATTCCAATTTAATACATGTACTCGAAAGGTCAGAGCAGTATAATTCATAATAATAAAAAAGCTGGAGAACAACCCAAACTGTTGATGGATGCATCAACAGTTGGATCAATAAATAAGATAGTATGTTCATTTAATGACATATTATTCTGCATGTTAAAAAACAATTATACATGACATCATTGATGAATCTCACAAATGATACTGAGCAAAAAACCTAGACATAAAGATACATACTGCAGTATTCTGTTTATATAAGTTTAAAAAACAGGCAAAACTATAGAGTTTAGAGATACCTACTTAGCTAGCAAAAAGCAAAGATGTGATTGTTATAAAAGTTAAGCTAGAGATTTCCTCTGGTGGGAAAAAAAGATGTAGTGATTTGGTGGGTCCTGAGGCAGGACTTCTGCGATGCTGGTAATGTTCTATTATTGACCTAAGTGATGGTGATATGGGCATTCACTTTGTGATAAATCACCAACCTGTTCATTTCTGCATTGTACATTTTTCTATCTGGTACTATGTTTCACAAAAAAAAAAAAATTTAATAGTGTCCCAAAATATATCCCCAGGAAGAAAAGAGGGATGGGGTGAAGCAGATGAGTATAAGTAGTTCATGAGTAATCTGCTCCCACTGCAAATACTGGGCTCTTCTGAGTGTTACATTATAAAAAGTGATACAAGGTGGTGGTAGCTCTTAAACCAGAGCAAGATAACTAGAAATGTTAATATACCTAAGAAGGAGTTTCCATAGACATGAGGCATAGAGAAAAAGAAATAAGAAAGTCACAGAAGCAGCCACAATGGTAATGACCACACAAGTTTTTTCCAGAAGAAAGAGCCCATTTACCAAGAGACTTTAACCACTACATTTCCCCTGGCAAGGTAATCCGTATGGGTGCTACTATAGAAATGGATGCAAAAAGTTCTCATAGATGATCTAATTAAATATTCAAATTACATAAATTCTTTCCGTTCTGATCTCACATTCAAAACACAACCTTCTGGCTATAATGTGTTTTTCCATGATGTTTGTCTACAGAGAAAGAATCTATTAGTCAGGCCCATCTAAGCATAATGTGTATCAGACAGCCTTATACATGGGTTTCTTATGAACTTTGCTAGTACTGAGAAAGAAAAGTGGCTTAGAGCAGTCTGAGGGATGTAAGGTCTGCAAAATTTATCAGGCCCAGAGAGACATGAATGTGGGACTTCAATCACACAGGAGACCACACACACAAACACACACATACACACTCATGCTGGGGTAGTTGTTTAAAAGCATTTTGTTCTTTCTTTCCTTCCCTATAGTTTCCAGACTTGCTGACAAACTACCTAATATGTTATCATAAGTTGGACAACATGACTCTCACCCTTTATCTTCATGTGAGTTCCTGAAATTTGTGATACAAAAAACAATGTATAGCCAATCAATTGCATATGTATTTTAATGAACCAATGTAAATTCTTGGTAAACAACTTAAGAATTGCCCTCAATTTCTTTTTTACCCCTTAAAAACTCACTTGTAACTGCTGCTAATCAGAGCATAATTCAGGGCAACTTGAATCTATGATGGCAACCTTGACCCAAATAAACTCTCCACTTATGTTAATATTGCCTCAGTTTCTTCCTTTAGGTCAACAGTATCTATCAATAATCATGAATACAAAATATTCTGGGATAAAAGACAAGATTATATTTATGTGTCTTTAAGCCTACATGGTAAGTCAATTCACCAAGGTAACAAATAAGAACTCTTGGCCTTTGGCTATTTCCCCTTGTAACACATGCACCGCACATAATTTTCTACTCAAAACTTCTACATATGGCTGGAGTATACAGTGCCAGTAAGTGAGCCCAAAAAGACACACGGAAGAGAAACTAAAATGTTTGCATACAGCTTATCTTAGTTTACCTATGGAAATAATACATGCCAGGCAGTGTTCTGAACAATTGCTATTTAAATTATATTATCTCATCTAATCTTTATGACATCATTATCATTACGTGAATAGTATTATCATTATCCCAATTTTAATTATCCCCATTTTTCAGAAGGTAGAAACTATGTGGCTATGTGACTTGTCCAAGGCCACACAGGGAGCAAGCAATGAAACTAGAATTTGAACCCTAATGGTCTGATTCCAGGTCTTGTTCTTAACCATTAAATAGTTTGTTCTGCTATAGCCTAAAAATACTTAGTATAAAAGGCCATCTATTCAATAAATACTTATTTAGGGTATATAGAGAAAGAAGGAAGATGGCAGCCTGAAAACATAATTGCTGCCTCTTCTCCTAACTCCAAATCAACTAACTGTCTTAGTTGGTGAGGCTAGTAGACAGGTAGGGCCTGGAGACTGTGAGTAGAACCTCTGCTTTTATGGAATTACAAAGAAAGCTAGCATAAGACTTTTTCTTTGCTAAGTCAAAGGGTACATTGAGGACCAGTGGCAAAGTGCCATGGGACAAGAATCAGAACTCAAGATTCCTAGGAAAAGTTTGGTCTTGAGAAATGTATGGGCCCCTGTGGTAGACAGAATAATGTCCCCCTCTCAAAGATATCCACATCCTAATCTCTGGAAACTGGGGATATGCTATCTTACATGGCAAAAGGACATTTCTGATGTGATTAAGTTGTCGATGTGATTAAGAACCATGAGATGGAATTGTTAACCTAGATTATCTTGGTGGGCCCTAAGAAATCACAAGGGTCCTTGTAATAAGGAGGCAAGAAGGGCAAAGGCAATAGTAGGAGATGTGATGGCAGGAGTGTCAGAGTGATGCAGCGTGAGAAAGACTTGCTGAAGATTGAGAAAGGGGCCACAAGCCACGAAATGCAGGTAGCTTCTGTAGAAGGTAGAAAAGGCAAAGAAATGGATTTTCCCCTAGAGCCTCCAGAAGAAACACATGCCTGCTGACACCTTCATTTTAGCCCAGTGAAACTGATTTCAGACTTCCGACCCCCAAAATTGTAAGATAACACATTTATAATGTTTTAAGCCACTAAATTTGTACTAATTAATTACAACAGCAATAGAAAACTATTAATAGTATATTCCTCAAGAAAAATAGGCAGAGCTGGATGTTTCTATATACACATGCTGGTCTCCCTGGCTCCAGAAAAACTGATGAGAGACAGGCCAGAAAAGTGTGTGACATCCTGCATGCTCCATAGGATGGAAGAAAGCCTGTGCATCTATAGAGATGAGAATGCCAGGGAGCATCACATAGGAACTTCGAATGGAATTTGAGAATATCAGTGCAAAATAAGGAATAAAAACCTAATAGTCTGAAGCAAAAAATCATTACAGTTTTTTTCTAAACTTAGGTATTAGGGAAGGGGGTAGTAAGTATTAAGGTCAGACATTGGGAGGCAGCAAAAGAAAAAGCATTTAAAGGTCTCATGGTGGGAAATCAAGAAGTAAAAGCACTCTAAAGTAAAAACAAACTTACTGGTAAGGGAAGAAGAGAGGGTCTTGGTGGGAAAAATAATTGGAATTCTATTTTCTTGTAGTAGTAGAGAAATGTGTATTTATTATACATGTTGGAAAAATGGAAAAACCCCACCACCATCCACAAGAAAAAAGAAAAACTTAACTATTTGAAAATTTAGAAACACCTTCCAAAATGCTTTGATAAAAAGAAAATAAAAACTGAAATTATAAACTCTCCAGAAAACAATGGAGAGGAAAATGTTTCATAATAAACTTAATGGGACACAGCAAAAGCTGAACTCAGAGGAAACCTTGTAACTTCAAAAGCATTTCTTATAAAGGAATAAAGATGAAAAGTGAAATTAACCTAGTGTTCCCTTTAGCAACTGGGAAAAGAGCAATTAAATATACAAAAAGTAGGAAGAAAAAATGATTAAAGGCAAAGCTTCAATTAATGAAACCTACACATCTCAAAGAGTAAAATGAACAAATCTAAAAACTGATTCTTTGAAATGATTAATAAATGAAATAAACCTCCCTCAACTCTGATTAAAGAAAAATGAGAGCAAAATATATAAAAGATTAGACATATGAAAAAAATCATAAGCACAGATAAGAAAGACATTAAGACAATAATAAAACAATAATAATTGCAAATTTTGGGTCCCAGTTACAACTGCTACATAACAAACTTCATCAAAACTTAGTGGTTTAAAACAATTATTTTATAATATTATGCTCACAGATTTTATAGATCAGGAATTCAGGAAGGGCTCAGCTAGGGTTAGGGTTTTACATGTGGATATATTGAGATGACAGGTGGGATGCAGTTATGTGAAGGTCAAATTAAACTGTCCAAGATAGCTAACTCAACTGGCTGGCAACAGATGCTAACTGATGGCTGGGAGCTTGGCTGGGAGCTCAGCTTGGGATAACGAGAGAGATGCTTACGCATGGCCTCTCCAGCATGGAAGACCCAGAGTAATAAAACTTCTTACATGGCAGAGTTCCCCAGAGTAAGCCTGCCTGAGAACTGGAAAAAGCTGCATAGCCTCTTCTGAACTAGCCATGAAAGTTACATAGCCTCACTTCTGCTATATTCTATTGGTTGAAACAGTGATAAGCCTGCCTAGATCCAGGGAGAGTGGACATAAACTCACATCTTAATAGAAGTGTCAAAAATTCTGCAGAAATGTTTTTTTTTCTTTATTGAAGTATACTTTACATAGCATGCCTTTACTCCATTTTAAGTGTACAATTAAATGATTTTCAGTGAATTTACCGAGGTGTACAGTTAATTATATAAATCAGTTTTAGAGGAATTCCTTTCCCCTATTGAGACCCCTAATTCCACTCCCCAACTACTTTTC
>CAUYRT010005896.1:0-15252 GCA_963574885.1 Lepilemur ruficaudatus
AGAATTATTTTTTCTAGACCTGCAAAAAATGACATTGGTACTTTAGTGGGGACTGCGTTGAATCTGTAAATCACTTTGGGTAGTATAGTATATACATTTTAACAATTATAATCTACTTACCAGCTTTATATTACATATGATGTTTTTAATGCAAATGATATATATCATATTGTCAATTAGGGGAAAATTGAATCTTTGAGGTTAGCCGCAATTGTACTTTCAACTCTGTTTTTCAATTTTCTCTGTATCATTATACATAGAATCTATTTGTACCATGTAGTTTTTGAACACTTGGGCAGTAGTGTTTCCTACAAGTTTCTCATGTCAACAAAAAGCTGGAATTAGATAAAATTCAAAAGAGATGAAATGCTATCTTCAGCTTTTAAAAATCTGAACATTATTTAATTGTTCGTTGCAGTTGGTAGGCTTAGAAGAGTTTTAGGATCTAAGCTGTGACTGTGATAATTGTTAATTCTACTTTAAATAAATGACAGGATGGAAAGGTTGGTGTGCATTTACTTTCTAAGGTAAATGGGTAAGGTAATGATGATTACAATAAAATAAGAAATTGAAGCTTGTTTTAAATGAATACTTTATGTGAGGAAAGATTTAAACTTGAAACCTAATCTTTCACATGGTGAAAAATGAAGGCATGATGTATTAATATACAAAATAAAATGCCTTTTATAAGAAAGAAAAATGGGAACATGTTCTCATTCATAGTAATGACTAAGCCAAGACTTTTTTTTATAAATTACAGGCTGCTTCTCAGTCCAGTGATTCAGATAACGGTTGTATCATTGTCTTACACAGATTGTGGTTTGTTGCTATAATTAGGGAATAAGTCTTTTATTAATAAATTGAGCTAAGAACAAACTTGTGGTGAAGTCTGGGGCTTTACATGTTTTGACTATCACTCTAGCTCATGCCAAAGAAAGAGCTGGATGCTGCTCAAGTGATTCTGCTGTTCTCTTTTTCCTCTCATTTTTCTTTAGCAAGAAGTGGTGATGATTGTCCATTTTAATTACATGATAGTTAGAGAAAGAGCCATGAGGAAATCTTGTCACAAGCTTCTAATAACTCAGTTTGGTCTAGAGCTGTACTTGCTAGAAATAAAAGGTAGAACATTACAACTTCAGAAATAAAGATATCATGTAATAGGTACAAAACACTGGTTACAAAGCTGGTTTATTTTAAAGCATGACATTCACCCAATTCTTGATACATTTCTTTCGCTATAGGACCCAAAGGAACGATTGGGTTGTCATCCTCAAACAGGATTTGCTGATATTCAGGGACACCCATTCTTCCGAAATGTTGATTGGGACATGGTATGTAAATTTTGATTGCTTTCTATATTAGGCTTCCATTTAATATCTTGGGCCAAATTTTATTGTCTTAAAAAACTAGCATATCACAGCTTAAATTACTCTCTAGAGTACTTTGTAAAAAACAAAATAATAGAATACCAGTGCTATAGAGCAAGTTGAAATATTATTGAGGTCCATATCACTATTCAGATTTATAAATTATGTTCATCATTATTAATATTGAACATTGAATAGTGCCTAGGAACTCACTTAATAAGACAGAGAAACATCTGAGGGCAGAGGAGAAATGTAGAGGTAGAATTTTTCTAAGAATAGAGGCTTGAGCTGTTATCTGATATGTCTTTTTAGATGGAGCAGAAGCAGGTGGTACCTCCCTTTAAACCAAATATTTCTGGGGAATTTGGTTTAGACAACTTTGATTCTCAGTTTACGAATGAACCTGTCCAGCTCACTCCAGATGATGAGTAAGTAGTTCTACACACTGAAATATTTTTAAAGTTCTTTGAAAACTCCATTTTTAGTGGCTATAAAATGTTTAATTTTCAGATTATACTATAATTTATGTAACCATTCAGTTACTGGCTGTTTGAATCCATTATATTATTATAAGTTTTAACAATAACTGCCATTATTTTCTACTTTGCTTTATGTGCATTATCTGATTCTCACAACAACCTTGTAAACTAGTTACTGTCATCTTCATTTTACAGATGAGGAAACCGAGGCTCAGAGAGGTTAAGCAAAGTTACACAGCTATCAGGTGGCAGAGTCAGGATTCAAACCCAAATCTGACTGACTAAGGCCTGTGCTCTTTCCACTGTGCTGCACTGTTTCCCACTTTGATGATGACCATCTTTGTATGAGTTCCTGAGTATTACCTTAAGATAGATTCCTAGAAAGGGAATTAGGTCAGAGGATATGAAAATTTTAAGGATCTTGATATGTATCGCCAAATTAGTTTTTTAAAAAGACTACATCAAATTAGCAAATCCAACCTGCAGTGATCTCAAATTTTTTTTTGTGCTTATACTGCATCTTTTAAAGAGAACTAAAATAATTTGGGGATATTTTGATCATTAACCTATCATTACAGAGTCATTCTCTCTAATGTCAAGGAGGCCCTTATCATTTGGCAGTCACTTTGCTTATATCTTAATTCTTTCTTATCACATTCCTCAGTAGCATCTGTTTCAAACAGTATCTAAATTTTAGAAGCCTTCAGTCCTACCCCTGTCTCTGTCACTCTTAATGGATTAACCTTACCCTAATTTGACCGCAAGGATTGAGACCTCTTTTGTGTGAGGTTGCTTTGCAGTGTCACCAGAACACCTTGCATCTCAGGGTTGCTTTCTAACTCTTCCCAACCTTTTTCTCATTCCTACTCCTAGAAGCCTCTCCCTCTTTTACAAGGGGTGCCCTTCCTATTTTCCTAGACCTGTTCCTTAGTTTCCTTCTGGATTTCATTTTGTCATTTCTCTCATTACTTTACCTTGTTTGATTTATTAATATTTTTCCAGCTTCTTTCCTTCTATCTACAAACATGCTCAGATATCCTGACTTTTCCCTTCTCTTAGCCCCTTTTTAAACTACCACATTTTTTTTTCTTTTTTCATTTTATCTTCAAACTTAAAAAAGTTAATAGATGCTCATGGTAAAAAAAAAACAAAAACGAATATCTTTATCAGACTCCTTCAGAATAGTCAGCATTCATTGTCTCATGTTTTTTTACTGCCAGTTCTTTAAGCCCTCACAATATAACCTGCTTTTTCAGCTTTAGAAGGTTGAATTGATTTCTTAATTTCTAAATTATAAAGCATTTTTTGGTCAGTCCTCATCTTCCCTAATGTCTGTAAAGCTTTTAGCACTGACGGCCTTGCCTTAGGTAGCACTGCCTATCCTGGTTCTGCTTCATCTCTGTGACCACTTATCTGTCATTTGTTTTCCCTGTCCCCTTGAGACCAGGACAGTCCATGGTTCTGTTCATGACAGCCTTCTCTTTGCTATACACAGTTTGTACCTTGAAGAGTTCATTCAGCCCTGTAGCATGGATGCTAGCTATTTAAATGACTCTCAACTAAATTGGCAAATAGTTACTGAGCAGAAGGCACTAAGCTGAGTACTAGACATTCCAGGACAATCAAGACAGTCCAATCTCCCAAAAAAGCACACTGCTACTAGAGAGAAGAAAGATGTGTACCAAATCATTATTTCTGACAGCATCATGTATTACAAAGAACACTGGATTTAATCAAAAGATTAGAGTTTGAATCCCGATGCTACCTCTTACCAACTGGGTAACCTTATGATGAATTGCGTAACTTCTCTGAGCCTATTCCTTCTCGTACTGCCTACCTCGTAAGGTTGCTGTGAAGAATAAATGAGTGATGGTTTCTGAAGCACTTAGCTGCTGCCCTGATATCTCTCCTGAGCTTCATTGCTATCTGTTTAACATCCCCCCCAGTTCGTCAGATAAGCACCTCAAGTGTATGAAGTCTAAATGTAACGACCATTTATGGTCTCTTTTTCTATTGTTCTCAATCATCTCGTTGTTTTCATTTACCTGTGTCTGCTCATTGTACCAGCACATAGTCCTGTCCTTCAGATTCAAAATGTCAGTGGTTGTAAATACCTGCAGTTGCCAAGTCTGTGTCTAAATTTTTCTTCATCATTTGCATCAAATCCTTTTCTCTCCCCATTGCCATAACCCTAGTTCAGATCTCATTCAAATCATACCTAGAGTATTGTTTCAGCCTCCTAACTCATCTCCTTCCCTCCTTTCCTTTGCAGCCTATTCTGTACACGCCATGAAGCACCACTCCAATTGTTTATCCCCTTTAATCAGAAACCTGCATTTACTCCTACATTGCCTGTCAGATAGCATCTATCCTCTTGGCTGGCATTTGAGGTCTCCCGCATCTGCTCCAGCCTGACTTTCCAGCCATATCTCTCACTACAACACAAACAGTGTTCTGATCAGGCTCAGCTATTCACCATTCCCTGATAGTGAGTGTCATGATCTTTCTGCCTTTGCCTGCTCATTCCTTCATTTTTACCTATTGAAATCTTCCCATCTTTCAGCACCTCCTCAAATCCAACCAGATCTTTGATGAATCAAGGTGAAACTCCTTAGATCACTGGCTTCTTTGATCTAGCCATTACCTTCCTTCCAGCATCCTCTGCCATTTAACACCCTTCTATTCCTGTGTTCCACCCCTAACAGATAACACACATTTCCCCCGACCTACCACAGTCTTTCATAATTCCATTCATTAAGTGTTTGTAGAATGAACCGCCGACTCCTTCTTTGATTTCTCCAACTACGAATCACCCCTTTCTTTAGGACTCTGGTTAGAAAAGGACTTAGCTTATCGTGTATAAAATTTAACAGGTATTGTTTTCTTTTGTAGCTTTCCAGTATAATGAGTTACCTCCCCTCCTCGAAGGAAGGGACTATATATCCTCTGTTAACTTTGTGCTCCACAGTATGGCGTATACATTTGTGTATTACAATATTTGATAGTACTGCTCACTCTTATTGTGTATTGAACTGGAAGCCCAGTGTAACGGAATGCCAGCCTCTCCATTCTCTGTGACCCATTATCTCCCTGTGGTGTTCTCTCCTTATTCCAGGTCTTCTCAGTGTACTTGTTCCTATTGCCTTTTCCTTTTGGCTAACTTCTGGGCCTTCTCTTCACCATCTTCCATCTGGCTGTTGAGGTGACTACTAAATCGAATGCTAATTCAGACCTGGATGTTCACTTATAATTAAGAATGTTATTCAGGTCAAAAGTTAAGATTAACTGGATTTGGGACAATTTGTGCCTTTTTTATTCCCAGTCTTCAGTTTTAAACTATACTTTTTGGCTCTAAACTTACTTATGGGATTATCAGTATTTTTTGATTTTCAGTACTCTCTATTCTTGATTCTTCTAGAAAATTTATGGGATTAATCTGAGAACTTCTAGATTTATTTTTCACAATGTGTGTAGTGAGCTTTATTTTTTGCTGTTTAATCTTATCTTACCATTTAAATTAAAGGTTGGAGAAATCTTGATTATGATGAAAATAAATTTATTTTTCTTTCAACAGTGACATTGTGAGGAAGATTGATCAGTCTGAATTTGAAGGTTTTGAGTATATCAATCCTCTTTTGATGTCTGCAGAAGAATGTGTCTGATCCTCATTTTCCATCTATGTATTCTACTTATGTTGCCATTTAATGCATGGGTCAACTTGTTACCAGGCTGGATACAATTAACCATTTTATATTTGCCACCTAAAAAAAAAAACACTCAATATCTTCTATTGTAGACTATAAGAATCAATTATTACATCTAAGTTTAACAATGAAAAAGAAATTAAAACTAGCTTCCAAACAATCATGTCCAATTTACTTATACTGGTTTTTCAGAGACCTACTGATGAGTATTAAAATTATCTTTTTTGTTTAGGCCGGGCGCGGTGGCTCACGCCTGTAATCCTAGCACTCTGGGAGGCCGAGGTGGGTGGAGAGCTCAAGGTCAGGAGTTCAAGACCAGCCTGAGCAAGAGCGAGACCCCGTCTCTACTATAAATAGAAAGAAATTAATTGGACAACTAAAAATATATGTAAAAAATTAGCCGGGCATGGTAGCGCATGCCTGTAGTCCCAGCTACTCAGGAGGCTGAGGCAGGAGGATTGCTTGAGCCCAGGAGTTTGAGGTTGCTGTGAGCTAGGCTGATGCCACGGCACTCTACAGCCCAGGCAACAGAGTGAGACTCCGTCTTATAAAAAAAAATAACTAATCTGGGGCCATCACATTACCTTTCTTGAATAACAGTACAAGGTTACAGTAACAAAAACAGCATAGTATTCATATAAAAGTAAACAGATCAATGGAACAGAACAGAGAATTCAGAAATAAGACCATGCAACTACAACAAACTGGTATTTATGAGGCAAACATAAATATACTATAGAAAAAGGGCACTCTCAATAAATGCTGATGGGAAAACTGGAGAACCACATGGAGAAGAATAAAATTGGATCCCTCTTTCTCATCATGTATAAAAATTAATTCAAGATGGATGAAAGACCTAAAAGTTAGACCTGAAATAGAAATTCTAGCAAAAAACATAGGAAAAACTCTTTAGGACATTGGACTAGAGCAAGAATTTAGAATTAAGGCCCAAAAGGAAATATAATAATAACAAAAATGAATAAATGGGAATTAATTAAACTGACAAATTTGAGCATAGCAAGGAAATAATCAACAGAGTAACCAGACAACCTGCAGAATGGGTGAAAATATTTTCACACTATACATCCAACAAAGAACTAATATCTCGAATCTATAAGAGACTCAAAAAATTCACAAAAGAAAAACAGATCACCATATTAAAAATTGGGGAAAATACAAGAACAAACATGTTTTTCAAAGAAATACAAATGGCCGGCAAACATATAAAAAAATGATCAACATCACTAATCATCAGGAAAATGCAAATTAAAACAACAGTGAAATATCACCTTACCTCTGTCAGAATGGCCATGATGAAAATGTCAAAAATTAATAGATGTTGGTAGAGATACAGTGAAAAGGGACACTGTTGGTGGGAATGTAAGTTAGTACAACCTCTATTTAAAACAGTATGGAGATTTTTCAAAGAGCTAAAAGTATATCTACAATTAGAACAAGCAATCCAACTTCTAGGGACATCCATGAACAATTCCCAATTGCAAAGATATGGAATCTATCTAAGTGCTCACCAACCAATTAGTAGACAGAGAAAATGTGACACACACACACCATGGAATACTACTCAGACATTAAAAAGAGTGAAATAGTGTCTTTTGCACCAACTTGGATGAAGCTGGAGGCAATTATCCCAAGTGAATTATCTTAGGAATGGAAAAACAAATACCACACATTTTCACTTGTAAGTGGGAGCTAAGCGATAGCTATGCATGGCCATATAGAATAGTATAGTGACCTGAACCACTGCCAGCTGCAATCCCGTGACACGTTCAAGCACCCATGGAGGTCCCACAGCTTGCCTTGCCACAAGCTGCAGCCCCACAATGAACCCATGTGCCCACTAATCTCCCATGACCCACCCCACTACTGGCTACAGTCTCTCAATATGCCCAAGTGCCTGCCAAGGTCCCATGATCCACCCAGGAACTACCCAAGCGCCTGCATCCCACATAGGTGCCCATCAAGATCCCACAGCCCACCCAGTCTCTGGCTAAGGTCCTTCGATGTGCCCAGTCACCCGCCAAGGTCCTGTGACCGGCCTGCTACCACCTGCTGCCCCATGATGTGTCCAGTCACCGACCAAGATCACTTGACCCACCCAGTGCAAGAAAAAGTCATGCCACCCACCTCCATGGAGGACTTACCAGTGCTCAGCACCCTTCCTGATTTTTCAACCGAGGCCTGGAGATCAACCCACCAATCCAAACAAATATCCGCCAGCACCAGCTTGGACTGTGACAACCACAGGGGAATAAGATGACAGTTTTGGCCCACTGAAGACTGCATATCTTTACTGCTCACACCATTTATTTCAGGTTTGGCAAGGCACTGATTCAGCAGCTTGATACCTTCCTTTCTTCCTCCTACCCAGAGGAAAGTGAACAACCAAACTATTGTTCAAGAAGCTTATTTCAATTCTGCATCCTGGCCCTTAGCTTAATTAATAGGAAGAAGAGTAGGGGGTAGAATGGTCCTCACTCAACTGAGTGAAAATCCACTTGGGCAATAGTGTTTGCTCTTCAATCTCAGGGAGTCTTTTCATATTCCTTAACCAGGACTATGAAGTACTTCCCCCCTCCCCAAGAAACCCATGTCTCATCACCATTACCAAAACTGTCAAGAATTGTGAAAAATTTGAGATTTTAGCTTATTTACAAGCTCACAAACTAGCATACCATAGTTTCATAGATGTTGGCAAAAGATAATAGACTCTCAGGTCAGACTTTGTATCGGTTCATGTTTGCATTAGTTCCCTTTGCCCAAATCTCACAGGAGAAATGAGGAGCAGCCATCAAAATGTTGACCTAGAAATATTCTTCAAAATCTAGTTGGAGACAAAAGCTGTTACAACACACGTAGAAAGGCCATGGATAATTATTTCACCAATATCTGCTCTGTTTCTCCACCATCTTGGCTTCTGACAAATTTTCTCTTAAATGTGTGTGGTGATTTCCTGGATTTCAGGGCTGATCAAGGAAAAAGACATGACCACGAGATGGCAGTAGAACACAAAGTGCTTTATTTGGGTGGTGCTTTGAAAAGTTGCAAAAAAAGGGAAGATCCTCAGGAGACATTCCAAAGGCAGCAGCAGGGGGCCACCAACTAGAAGGGGAAGCATGCAAGAAAACTCCCAAGGGAGAGATGAATTGGAGAGGAAGCTCATGTATCTATGTGATGTCACTCGGCAGCCAGGTGTGGTGTCTCTGGGTCAGAGAGCTCCCAAGGGCAGCAAGGGTTTGGGGTTTTCTCTAGTCCCAGAGTATGTCTTATCTATGGCTAGCAGATGTTGGGTGTAGTTTCACAGGGGATACAAAGCAGGCCAGCTCTAAATGGCTAAAAATATGCTTATTTGGGACCATATTTAAAACAACTGGATATGTGAAAATCTGATTTTGGCCACAATGAGCTTTGAGCTAATAGGCTTAGCCTTCTGTGAAGAAGTAAGCAGCATAAGGAAAAATATGTGGGGACCATGTTTAACCCATTTATATAGCAATCCATGCTCTGGCCCCATGTTGATCCACAATTTAAGGTGTATGTTATTTCATAATATCTGAGTTGGGAGCCCGCTATGAAGCATACTCAAAACTCAGTACCCTGTAAGGCCACACACTAGGATTTCAAAACCAGTTCTCATTTAGTTTGCCCATTTATGGGGGGGAGGCATCAGAATAGAGTAGAAAAGGAAACAATTTTGATTTGAGCAATATGTTTAGTCAATAGAGTAGCATTTTTGGCCCCTTTGGTAATGACCCTGGTGATCTGTAAAACTTGGTCACATGTAGCTACGCACATGTAGCAAGATACATTGGCAAGTCCACAGCCCTCATCCCCTCCACTCCCTTCAGCAGCCAATAAGTAATCTAAGGCTATGCAGTTATCTAACACTATGACACTTAAAATACAGTGAGATTCAGCTAAGAGTTCCAGTCCTTGGGCTATTTGTCTAATATGTGTGGGTAATTCCTTGAGCATGGCTATCTATGTTTCTTTTAATTGTTGTGTGCTGTCCCATACATATGCTGTTCCTACTGACTCTGAAATTAGGGATCCTAGGAAGGTTAGTCCCAGGGGAAACTATTTCAGAAGCTCATTTGTGACAATGGAGATTTGCAGCTAGTGTGGTTTGGGGGGAAAGTACTTGGGGGAGGGGGCTCCACTGCTGAATAAAATTCTATGGGAATTTTGTGCCAAAACCAAGTGTGGGAAATATTCTTCAGGATTGGATGAGGAGAAGATTGTGAAAGTGGAAGGCATTTGATTCCCTTACAAAACCATGAGGCATGCTCTGCTGCCTGTACTCTCTGTGTCCCTGTGAAGGAAACATTTTGTGACTTAGTGAAATTCCAGTGGTGTTAATAGGAGCAGAAAATGTTACAGTAAAACAAAATTTAGTTACCCATCTTGTGTCTAACACCTGAGTTAACTAAATCTGTTGTGAGCTCAGCCCACCATTGCCTACATGATTATGCAAGATTAGCCTCTAGGTATGGCTCATCTTGATAAGTTAGGTTTACAGGGGAACTTGGCCAGGGATTTATGTGATGTGTTCTAAAATGAAGTTGGCAGAAGCAAGCCCTGTATGAGGTTATATTTAACCCAGAGCTAAGGTATCACATGGGCCCATTGACACCCCCCAACTTTAAGCCTCTCCTAGAGAAGAACATGGAAATTCCTTGGGAATCCCAGATTTTCTGCTCTTGGTTGACAGTCCTAATTTATTCTGAGATGTTGGTTCTTTTCCTAGGAAGCTGTTGTTTGGGATCCTAATTTTGATTCAAAGGTGCATTCTGAAGGTGCTTCTCCATCACCTTTTCCTCCAAAAATTAATATCAATTAGTTTGTCTGCACATTTGCAAAAGGAACCTAACTGTCCTTTTGGTAGATAAAGGAGAGACTCAGTTCCTCAGCTCCAAAGAGAAAGAGCATTTTAATCCTCCAAGCTGAAAGTCACCCCTGGGTGACCAGAGGCATAGGTAGGGGTTTCTGAAGTGACTCCCTGAAAAGCACAGGAGTACATCAAAAAGACAGAAAGATAAAAAATTAACAACTTATTGTCATACCTTAGAGTACCAGAAAAAGAAGAAAAAACCAAACCATAATCCAGCAGCAGGCAAAAAATAACAAAAATCAGACCAAAACTCAATAAAATGAAACAAACAAACAAACAAACAAAAATACAAAGAATCAATAAAAAAAATTGGTTCTTTGACTAGATAAACAAAATTGACAGATCACTAGCTAGATTAATCAATAAAAGAATAGTAAGGATTCAAATAAGCTCAATCCAGAATGAAAAAGAAGATATTAAAACTTATGCAATAGAAATAAAAAAAGACCATCTGAAACTTCTCTGAACAATTCTATGCAAACAAACTGCAAAATCAAGAGGAAATGGAGAAATTTTAGAAAATACATGACCCGCTAACCTTGAATCAGGAGGAAATAGAAATCCTGAACAAACCAAAATGAGTAGTGACATCAAATCAATAACTAAACACCTCCCAAAAATAACAACACAAACAAAAGCCCAGGAACAGCCAGGTGAGCAGCCAAATTCTACCAGAATTACAGAGAAGAACTGTTACTTATCCTACTGAAACTGTTCCCGAACATTGAGAAAGAGAATCCTCCCTAATTCATTCCATAAAGTCAGTATCACACTACTCCCAAAGCCAGAAAAAAAAAACACAACAAAAATAGAAAACTGTAGGCAAATATTCTTCATGGTCATAGACACAACAATTCTCAACAAAATACTAACAAATCAAATCCAACAGTGTATCAAAAAGATAATTCACCATGATTAAATGGTTTCATCCCAGGGATACAAGTGTGGTTCAACATACACAAATCAATAAATTTGATTCACCACATATACAGAATTCAAAACATAACCATATGATAATCTCAATTGATGCAGAAAAACATTCAATAAAATACAGCACACCTTCATGACAAAAAATATTAACAAAATAGGCACAGAAGGAACATATCTCAAAATCATAAAAACCATATATGACAAACTCACAGGCAACCAAACATCATACTGAATGGGGTAAAGTTGATAGCATTCCCTCTACAAACTGAAATAGTACAAGGATGCCCACTATCAGCACTTCTATTTAACCTAGCACTGGAAGTCCTAGACAGAGTAA
The DNA here is from genome assembly GCA_963574885.1 of Lepilemur ruficaudatus. Classification (NCBI taxonomy): domain Eukaryota; kingdom Metazoa; phylum Chordata; class Mammalia; order Primates; family Lepilemuridae; genus Lepilemur; species Lepilemur ruficaudatus. Next base: position 11,727 of record CAUYRT010005896.1, read on the forward strand.
TCATACAAGAGAAACAAAATAAAGAACATCCAAATCAAAAAAGAGTAGGTCAAACTATCCTTCTTTGCCAATGATATGATCTCATATCTAGATAACTTTGGGGATTCCTCCAAAAGACTCCTAGAATTGTTAAATAGTAAAGTCTCAGGTAACAAAATTAATGTACACAAATTAGTAACATTTCTATGCTCTAATAGTCAAGATGATACTCAAACGAATAAGTCAATATTATTTACTATAGCTGCAAAAAAATACCAAGCAATATGCCTAACCAAGTAGCTGAAATGTCTTTACAAGGAGAACTACAACTCACTGAAGAAAGAAACAGTGGATGACACAAAGGGAAAACATCTCATGCTCATGGAGCAAAAAAAATATATATTAGTATTATTAAAATGTTCAGACATTAGGCAAGATGGCAGCCAAGAAAAACCGCCAACCAGAGTGTTTCTGCAAAAAGACAGATATTAGAAGACAGTGGAAGAAATAAGCAAGCAGACAAGCATACATCGAATGAGGGTTGGAAGGAGGGGTACCTGAGATTACGGGAGACTCCATGGGAGGGGATTGAGGAGGAGAACTGGAAGGAGAGAGCCCCTGAGAAGCGTGGAGACCAGCGACAAGGCTAGGTGGAGCAGTTAACTTTCCCCTCCCTTGTATCTTGGACTGCTGGCGGGCTCCCGGGCAGCTGGAGAGAGCTGCTGACACCAGCCCAGAGACGCCTGGCACCAGTGAGCAGTCAGCCTCTTGCAGATGCAGCACCAGGCTCCCAAATCGCTCAGGTCACCCCCTTGTGCACAGACCTGAGCCGATCAGCAGGCGCCTTATTGCTTCATTCTCCTCTACCCCTTCCCAATCAGTGGCTGCCGAGAGAGACAATTTAGCCACCACCCAGAGGCATCTCCAGGGAATGGGACCTTTCCTTTTGGGGCCCCAAAGCAGACTGAGGGGTACTCAAATTGTGAGCTCCCTACCTGCCAGCCATCGCAGGTGCTGCTGGCCTGGTGACTCCAGGAGAACAGAGCAGATCCTGATGTGGAGAGCCATCAACCCAGCTTGGGCACCCTGTGGGTGACTTAGGACCAGCACTCCTCTTCCTGGCAGGGTCAGGGATTCAATTCTGGGGCCCAGGTGTCAGACCTGCAGACCAGATCCCATGCACTCAGGTCTTGCATTGCCCCAGGGCACAGAAGGGATATTTGTGAGCCTACTAAGGTGTGTGTGCCCTCAGGGGTGGATCAGTGTGTTTGAGGGGCAACCCTCCTCCCACGGGAGGGACGTGTGCCTAACCCAGGCTGCTATCCTGGGCAGGGAACCTCCGGGCCCACATCACAGCCAGGGGAGACCCGCTGGTGTGAGGTCCTGCCTGCTGACAGACACCCAGGAGAAGCCGTGGAGTGGGGAGGGTGGAAAAGAGAGAGGCCTGCTCCAGACTGCAGGTCTTAGACAGTCCCACCCACACACAGAATTTTTGGCTGAGTGGGGCCATTCCAGCCCCTTCCTGACAACTTTGCCCAGAAGCAGAGAACAGAACTTTGACCCCTGCTAACAACATTACTGGAGCTTGAGAGAAGGCTCACCCAATCCAGTTCTGCCCAGCCACCTCCCCACCTGCCCCCACTGAGGTGGAGAATAAGGACACACCTGGAAGTCCCAGGGCCCCATCCACCATGTGAGGCACAAGAGTGCCTCTCCAGAGGAACAAGAGCTGGTTACAGGACCCAGAAACAACACCGTAGCCTGCTGCTCCCAGCAAGCACCACCTACACATAGGGAGGTCATTCTGCACACCATTTTACTGCATCTACTGACTCATCATACAGGTTGCGGTCAAATCTCACCCACAAACACCACCTACTGTCTCAGAGACTAAACAGGGCATGTCATTATCCAAACCAAAATCTAAAAGCAAAAAGCAACAACTGATCCAGATGGGAAGAAATCAGCGAAAGAACTCCGGAAGTATGAAGAATCAAACAGAAAGCACACCCCCAAAGAGGAACACCAGTTCTCTAGCAATGGACATTAAGCAAATTTAACACTAAAATGACAGAAGAATTTCAAACATGGTTTGTAAGATAACTCAATGACATGCAAGAAAAAATGGATAAGCAACACAAAGAAACCACACACACAATCCAGGACCTGGAAGAAAAATTCACTAAAGAAATTGAAATAATAAAGAAAACTCAAACCGAACTCCTGGAAATGAAGAATCTATTCAGGGAACTACAAAACACAGTGGAAAGCCTCAAGAACAGGGTAGATTAAACAGATGAAAGAATCTCAGAGATTGAAGTTAACACCTTCCAATTAAATAAGTCAGTCACAGAGATAGAGCAGAGAAATAAGAGAAAAGAGCAAAGCCTACAAGAAATGTGTGATTATGTGAAGAAACCTAACGTGAGGGTTATGGGGATTCTGGAAGGGGAAGAAGAAAACACAGGGCATATCATTATCCAAACCAAAATCTAAAGGCAAGAAGCAACAACTGATCCAGATGGGAAGAAATCAGCAAAAGAACTCTGGATAAGCAGAGGGTTGGATAAGCTATTTGAAGATATAATAGAGGAAAATTTCCCAGGCCTTGTTAAAAATCTAGATATCCAAGTACAAGAAGCTCAAAGGACCCCTGGGAGATTCAATGCAAACAGGAAGACACCACGACATACAGTCATCAGACTGACCAAAATATCAACTAAAGACGCCCTTCTATGAGCTGTAAGGCGAAAGAAACAAGTAACATACAAGGGAAAGCCAATCCGAATAACGCCAGACTACTCAACTGAAACCTTACAAGCAAGGAGAGCCTGGGGCCCCATTCTCACTCTTCTGAAACAGAATTATGCCCAGCCTAGAATTTTGTACCCTGCAAAACTAAGTTTTCTATATGAAGGAGAAATAAAGACATTCTCAGATAAGCAAAGACTGAGAGAATTCGCTAGGACAAGACCAGCCCTCCAAGAGGTACTCAAAACAGTGTTATCCACGGATCGCCACAATAAACACGAATGTAAAATTTCTCAAAAGCTAAAGATCAAAGGCCAGATACCACAATGGCTCAAGAGAAAACAAAGCAACAAAGTTCAACCCAACAGAACGAACAGAAATCTGCCCCACCTATCAATTCTCTCAACATATGTGAATGGCTTGAACTCCGCACTTAAGAGACATAGGCTAGCCGAATGGATAAAAAAATACAAGCCAAGTATCTGCTGTCTTCAGGAAATACATCTAACCTGCAAGAACGCATTTAGACTAAAGGTAAAGGAGTGGAAAACAATATTTCAGGCAAACGGAAGCCAAAAGAAGGCTGGTGTGGTAGTTTTGATTTCAGATAACTTTGTCTTTAAATCAACACAGGTCATAAAAGACAAACAAGGTCACTATATAATGGTGAAGGGTACAGTTCAACATGAAGACATAACAATTCTAAATATGTATGCACCCAACTTAGGTGCACTCAGATTCATAAAGCAAACTCTACTTGATCTAAACAAACTGATAAACAACAACACCATAATAG
>CAUYRT010005897.1:0-23300 GCA_963574885.1 Lepilemur ruficaudatus
ATTTACCCCCTGTTTTAAACCAAATTAATCAGGGGCAACCCGATTTACTTGGGAACATGTTTCCATTTGCATTGTTTTTTTAAATAATGTACGCCCCCTAGCCCTGGTTTTCCAAAACAACAGGCAAAAAAAAAAAAAAAAAAAAAAAAAGGCAGCGGAGCCAAGCTCAGGAAGTGATACGATGTTCTTTGGATGAGTGACATGCACCCCAACCTGGGATTTTATTTGAATGTGAGAACAATGGCAATGGCTTTTATGAGATTACAGAAAGGTCAATCCACTTTCTGCCTATTCCAAATTCTCCTCACTCAACTCCTTGGCTTTGTACTCACAGAACTGAACATCCAAATTAAAATAAAAGAAAACAAACAAAACAGTTTTGAAAATACCTCTTAGATTCTCTACATTTCAAATATTTCCTTGTTTGATGGTGAGATTATGCCCAACACCCAACCTAGATTCCTAAGCACCACCTCAAATTTGTTTTCATTTGAACGTTTAGCATTGTATAGATACAATCATTCACTATTTTTGCATGTTTCTAATCTATTTCTTTGATAAACCAAGTTGGTGGATTTTCTATCATTTTTTAATTTCAAAAGAAAAAATATTTAATCTTAAAAAATTAAAGTTAAAAGAAAAAAATAACTAAATAAAAACACCCTTGTATTTCTTAACAATCAGTCACTACAAGATTAGTCTTCCTGAAAGGAAATTTTAAATCATCCTTCTCATCATAATAAAAGTTAAGTTTATTGAGTACTTTCTTTGAGCTAGGCACCAAGTAAAAGCCAAATATTTATATGGTATTCATAAGGTATATCTTATAAATATTTAGCTTAGCTTTTTACTTGGTTTTTACAACAATTGTACAAGGTGGGCATGGAGCATTATCTGTTTTTTTGTATTTTGGGTTTTTTTTTAATAAAACAAGAAATTGAGACCTAAAGTGGTTAAGTAACACTAACTACAGCCACAAAGCTACGTCATGGTAGGGCTGAGACCAGAACAGTTCTCTCTACTCTAAAGGCAGAGCTCTTGGCTCCCTCGCTGTTTCATGCTCATAAATCTTATTGGCTCCCAATTTACTAAGAGTATGGGTGCAATCATGCAGTGTAATTTACACTTCTCAACCTAGAATCCAAGACCTTCCCTAACTGATTCTCAATGAACCACCTGCCCCATGTTATCTTTGTAACTGATAATCTGCGTCTTACATTCCTGCCAAAATGCTCTTCTTGCCATTTGGTCTACCTACGCCTCATCTCTCTCCTCCTTCCCAGCTATGCTTCTGCTGCCACGAGAACCACGTCTCAAACGGACCTTACCAGTTCTTTCTCACTACATTGAGTGTCTACTTCACTTTGTTTTATACTACTTAGAGCGCTTGTGTTTCTTTATCTTATAGTCATCTAAATGTGCCATATATTATATCACGTATAGATATCAGGCTTGGTGCCTGGCACAATGCAAGACTCACAATCAATTCTGAATTAACATTTGCTGAATGAATGAATGAAAAGTAGAGGTAACAATATTAGCCCATCATGAGCAACAAACGCTGTATCGGAAAAACCATTTTAAACCATTTCTATATGCAGAAATCATTCTTAGAACAAAATTTTAGACTTTTAACCTAGCTGGGTATTAATCAGACCTTGGTCTTTGGGTAGTATATTAGTTTGTTAAGGCTGCCATAATAAAATACCACAGACTAGGTGTTTTAAACAACAGAAATTTATTTTCTCAATGTTCTGGAGGCTAAAAGTCTAAGACCGAGGTGTTGACAGGTTGGTTCCTCTCCTGAGGCCTCTCTCTTGGCTTGCAGCCTGTGTCTGCACATGGTCTGCGCTCTGTGCTCACACGTCTGATGTCTCTTCCAATTTTCGTAAGGGACATCAGTCAGGTTGGATTAGGACTCACCCTAATGGCCTCATTTTAATTCAATCACCTCTTTAAGGACCTATCTCCAAATACAGTCATATTCTCAGGTACGGGAGGTTGGAGCTCCAACATATAAATTTTGGAGAGACACAAGTCAGCCCATAATGGGGAGGTTTTAGGAAAAGATAGAAGGCACTATATTGGATGAAAGCATTAAGAAGTAAAATGGTTAGTTCTCAAATACCCGTTTAGAATCCCTGGTCCTATAAGGCGAACCTAGCTTTATAAAACGTGGGTGCCTTTGTTCGATGGTGAATCTGTCAGTAAATTTGAAAATGCCTGAATTATACAATTTATAGTGAACAAAGTGAAAACCCAAGGCGATTTCAATTATAAAGCAATTCATCATGTAAAACTGGGACAGGAAGAGTCTGAGAACACAGATTGAGTTAGAGTGAGCGAGGTCGGATATGCAAAAGTCCTCCTCCAGTACAAACCTGGGCGGAGGGGTCTCTGAAGACTTATCAGCATGATATAACAAAATATGGCTATTCTCACAATTGTGTTTGCTCCAGCTCTTGGGCCAGCACACTTTTGATGCTCCACCGAAGTAGAAAAGAGCTCATAGATTTTCAAGGCTGCAACTCGAGCTAGAGGTATGCCATTAACAGTCCAAGACAGGGGAAAATTGTAATATATGGCCTCCAAATTTACACTCTTCCTGACCCAGGTAATGAAACATGAACCACACATTCAGCTTTTGATGAAGTAGTGCTCAGTTATGCGGTGAGGGACAGCAAGTAGGTATTTATTTCTCTGGCCGCAATCCTAACCTGTCCTTGACTGGCAAGGCTTTTGCATTAACCCTTTCCCCAGAGGGTTCTGAGGAGGCTGGCCCCTGGTGACGAAGCCTTCCTACGTCACCACCCCGCCTTCAGGTTTCCATTCACTTGTAATTATCTCAGTTAGATGGGCTGTTGCTGCTGTCGAAACGATAACATCTTATTGAATGAGTACACGTTGCAGTCAAAGAAAGGGAGACAAGTTCTGTGCAACATTCAGCCAGTCTCCAGTAAGCAAAAAGCAGCCTGTCAGAAATTGCCCATCTCGGAGATGCGCCTGACCCGATGAGTGACCCTGGATCAAGCCAGTATCCTTCATCTCGCATTACGTGACAACGTGAGAAATTCACTGACCCAGTTCTTGAGAATTAAGAGAATGATGACTGCAGAGTAATATAACATGGAAAGCTTCAGAAATACTAAACAACCATAGCTATCATTTACAGAGTTATGGCAATAAAATATGACTTAATGGGCCAGAAGGAAAAGGTCATGGGGGTGGAGGTGTTGAGAGGCGGAGAAAAGGAGAGAGAAGAGGAAGGGAAGAGAACAGGAGAGCCCGAAGACGGATGTTGGAGGTGCAGCTCCAGATCGCCGAGAATCTGTCCATCTTGAGACAGGCGTGACCCAGCATAAACAATAGTCGTATGTTGCTTGACGACAGGGACACGTTGTGAGAAATGCGTTGTTAGGCAATTTCATGGCTGTATGAACATCTCAGAGTGTACTTACAAAAACCTAGAGGTTGGAGCCTGCTACATACCTAGGCAACACATCTGTACAGATCGTGATTATACTGAATACGGGAGGCAGTTATAACACAGTGGTAAGTATTTGTGTATCTACACATATAAAAGGTACAGTAAAAATACTCTATTATAATCTAATAGGACCACCGCCAATGTATCTATGGTTCAATGTTGACTGAAACATTCTATGGGGTGTATGACTGGACTTTCCACTGTAGTGAGAGCTTTAAAGGGAAACACAGGCCTTAGCTCCAGGGAAGGATGAGGAGTGTGTGTACATGCGTGTGTGTGTATGTGTACGTGTGTGTGTGCACGTGTGCATGTGCTTATTGTAAGTGGGATGCAGGGGTGCGTGACTGTTGGGAGGGAAGTGGGATCCATCTCCGAAGGAGAGGACTGAAAGGAGGGGCCCCAGGCTGGGCACCTGGTGGGCATAACAAAGGAGGCCTGGCCCTCAGGCCTTCATGGAAAGGGCGCGGGCACAAAAACATAAAGAATGAAGGAGCAGTTTAGCTTCTGGGAGAAGAAAGGTGGTGAGATTGGAGTGAGATCACTGCCTCAGCTTCTGGGGAGGCTGCTTACACAAGGGCTGGGGGTTCCCGCTCAGGGCAATGGCAGGTGGGAGACCAAAACCCCACAACCCTAACTGGGTGGCAGCAAGCCCGGACTTCAGCTGGGCATCCCCCTAGCAACCTGGGATAGCAAAAGATCCACAAAACTGCAGCAGATTCCTGGATCATTCTCTGTCCCCTGATACAGAAACTGAAGGGAAGACCTGGGGGGGTCCCAGTAAATGAGCAGAGGGTCTTCAGTTTGTAGCATGGGCCTTTCTCACCATCTGTGCACCCTGGTTATACCCTCAGAGGAAAATTATCTTAGCATCCACTAAACACAGGGCTGTTTAAGAGAGCCAAAGCCACTAAGAAAAACCAGTGGTATAACATAACACTTATTGAACATGAAGGTGCAAAATCAGGGTTTCATTCAGTGACCAACCTACTATGTGGTTTAGGACAGTTGTGTAACTTCTAAGGGCTTCAGGTTATTCATGTGCAAATGGGGTAATAAGGGTTGCCTCACGGAGGTGATGAAATGATATATATGAAAACATAATACAAATATTTATTGAGCAACTATTATGTGCCTGGAACTGAATATGAACTGCAGATTCAGCAGTTGAATAAGGCCCTCATGGGGTTTAGAAGCTTGTACTGGAGTCAAGCCGTGTGCCACTTAGTGATCATCAGTACTTGCCTGCCTAGTTCCCCTCACAGTTAGGTTGGAGCTGTGGGACCAGATTCCGAAAATGTGATACAGGTGGACGTGGTGTGAGGCGACTGGAGTGCAGCAATGGGATGTGGGAGAACATGACATGAGGGTCCTGGGGACTGGCCATGAGATATAGGTAGATGTCTTGTGAGGGGCCTGGGGTCTGGCAGTGGGATACAGGTGGATAGAGTGTGAAGCACCTCTAGGCTTGGCCCTCAAAAATCATCTTGCATGACCACCCAGCCCTCTCTCTCCTTCTGTGGCAGTCATGGTGACCATGTTTTCCAGATGCTCTAGCTACAGAGGCATAAGAGCTATGCGACCTGCATGTGACAAGGCAGGAGCCAAACATAAATTGAATTTCAGAATTTGTCTGCTACCACAGCTTAGCCTCGCCTCTCTTGCCAGCAAACCTGAGGTGTGCCAACGTGGCCTACCACATGAGTGAGCTTGGAGCCAGACTTTCCTCCAGGTGAATCTTGAGATTAACATAGCCCTGGCTGACACCTTGGTTGCAGCCATTGAGAGACCCTGAGCCAGAGGCACCAAGCTAAGTTACTCTCAGATTCCTGACCCACAGAATCTGTGAGACCCCCAACTGTGAGACAGTAAATATTTCATGTTTTCAGTTTTTAATTGTTGGGGTAATTTGTTACATAACAATAGATGCTGGCGTGGATGCAAAGGGAAAGGAACACTTATATACTGTTGGTGGGACTGACAATAGTACAACCTCTGTGGAAAGAAATAAATGTAGGCCTACCATTTGATCCAGCAATCCCACTACTGGGTATCTATTCAAAGGGAAAGAAATCATTTTATATATATATTTTAAAAAAGACACCTACACACAAATGTTTATTGCAGCACAATTCACTATTGCAAAGATATGGAACAAATGTAAGTGCCCATCAATACATGAGTGGCTAAAGAAAATGTGGCATATGCATACTATGGAGTACTACTCAGCCATAAAAAGGAATGGAATAACGTCATTTGCAGCAACTTAGATGGAACTGGAGACCTTATCCTAAGTGAGTATCTTAGGAATGGAAAACCAAACACCAGATGTTCTCACTCATAAGCGGGAGCTAACAATGGGTACACATGGGCACAAAAAGATATAGAGTCATTAGAAACAAAGAAGAGGGGAAGGTAGGAGGGGAGGTGTGGGATAAAGACTTATCTATTGTGTACAACAAACACTATTCTAGTGACAGGATCACCAAAAGCCCTGCCTTAAGCATTATACAAGGTATTCATGTAAGAAAAACATTTGTACCCACAAGTCCATCGGTAAGTTAGTGAATAAACAAACTGGTATATCCGTACAATGGAATGCTCCTCAGCAATAAAAAAGAACGAACTGTTGATACATACTACAACATGGATGAGTCTCAAAATAGTTCTGTTGAGTAGCAGAAGCCAGACCAAAAAAAAAGTACATTTGTATAATTTCATTGATATAAAAGACAGAAAATGCAAACTAATCTATAGTGGAAGAAAGCAGATGAGTGACTGCCTCGGAATGAGGGAGGGACCAAAAGGAGCTGGGGGCAAAAGATTACAAGCAGCATGAGAGGACTTTGGGAGGTGGTGGGGATGGCCCCTATCTTGACTATAGTTGTGGGTTCAAGGACATGTACATATCAAAACTTATTAAAATGTATCCTTTAAATATATGCACTTTGTTGCATGTTAATGATGATTCAATAAAGCTATTAAAAATGCCTTTATCTGGCGATCGGATTCTGAAATGACTGATCTTGTTTTGTTTGAAGAAGGGATTTTTAGAACCTTGAAAGCCCAGTGGTGTGCTCTTCACCCTCGCTTTGCATTTGCATGTACCTGCACCCTCCTGACCTATGTCTCTGCATCCACCCACCTAGCCCTCCCTGCTAAAGGAGCACCATCAATTACAACACCTACTTCCTTTCAAAATAACCAGCTGTGAAAAGTAATTGTCTCTCCTCTGGTCCAGGTTTGTGGGTATTTCATTTACTCTTCTGGCATTGACTTTCCTCTTTAGACTACACCCTGAGGCAAGACTAAGGCTCCTAGACTTGTGCATCCCAGCCCAGACACTAGCAAAGAAGTGTATCAGAGGGCAAACAGATGAGTGTTTGCTCAACCAAGTTTATTAGCAGTGGGCAGATAGATCAAGGCTGCATTCTATACGTTGTAGGTCCTCCAGGGAAAAAAACAACACAGACACACACCTCTCAGACGCCTCCACCCTCAGTGCTCTAACTCAGACAGTAGGTCTAATTCTCACCTTTTCAGACGTTTGTAATGTTGTTTGTTGGTTGGTTTGCTTTCTGACACGAATACCCGACTTTATTGTTGGTCTTTGCTCTCTCATTTCTTTAACTTACCCACCAGTTTGCCAGCTATCTGAAGAGTCACCAGTCTACCCGACTTGGGCATGAAGTGAGGAATCTAGATGAAGTTCTCATACGACCTTAACACCTTCCAAATTATGTATTCAAGCAATCAAAACCTTTTAATGGCTGACTGAGCTTCTAGAAGCTATAACTTAGAAGACACCCAATACATTTCATAATGAATGAATTAATGGATCATTTAACTTCAGCAGAGCTGAACACTGTTCAATGGTTTTAATTATTTCCTGATTGGACAAATTGCATTTATTATTTAAAGGCTTTGCTAAGGAAATGGTCCCAAATAACATTTTTTGTTAATGGACATATACAAATATACATATATTATAGGCATAGCAGTTTATAAAATTATCATTTAATTGTATTTTTTTTTTATGACGAGAGTCATATTATAAGGTTGTCAACAATCCCTGTTATATCTCACTCCTTAGAAAATACTTGCTGGGAGTCCCTTGAACATTTTGACATGTCCAGTATTGCAGGGTAACAGTATGTCTTTCTGATCCTGTCAAATTCCTTTCTCCAGCAATATGAATGTCAAGGAGAACTGTAGATAGAATGTCCCCAACCCATCCATGGCTTTCCCCTGACATCCCATTCTCTTCTGATGCCTGCTTTCTTTGCTCCCTCTTCTGTCCAGCCTCTTGTCACTAACACCACAGCAACTCTCTTTAGCTCTGCAGGGCAGGTGATATTGTTTTATAATAAAGCTGAGGCAAGGCTGAGGCAGGCCAGCGGTGGCATGCACAACCCATGCTTTTTCCTAGCATCATAGTCTCATTTGAAAACCAGGGAATGAATTTAAAGTCAGAGGCACATGGGAGTTAAGGGATAAGGACATGATGAATCAGAGGGCAGGCGTCTGCTAGAGTAGACGTGTGGCTAAGAGGTGGGGCTGTGGAGTCTGAATCAAAGCTGATGAGAAGAGGATGTGACATCAGTTCCTGAGAAGGAAAAACTAAAGGGCTGCTGCTCCATGCTGGGTAAATTATGGAGAAAAGTAAATGAACTCTGAATCATAGCTCCATTATATGATGTGACCTCACTGTCTCAATGCCCTTATGTATAGAATAGAAATAATAATATTTACCTCATACTATCTACTCATGCCTCAAATCCAACATTTGGTACATAATATAAAATGCCTGAATCTTTTAGAATAAGCCCAAACACATGATAACTGCTTAGAAAATGATGTAGTACTTCTAAGATATTTTCCAAAGTGTGCTAAGAGGCAAATTTATTTTACGGGTCATTACTAGGCATTATGTGAAAAATAGTTTTGTAGTCATATTAATTATAATATATGGAGTTAAATAATTTTAAATTGTTTTGACAAATGTTGGACCTCTGAAAGGCTTTAATATACTAATATTTATTGGAGAGATACTGTATTTAGCCTTTCCTAAATTCATTGGACCATAGTTGCTACATTCTATGGAAAACCAATTGGCAGTGGTTAACTATCTGATGGAAGACAAAGAATTCAGTTACCAGCAAATGAGAAAATTTATCTTCAGTGAATTTGTTCACTCCTAGAGAAAAGCCATTTTTAATTTTGGCTTCCAGTGTTTTGTATTTTAAAGTCAAATATTACTTTATTACATAGTTTTATTACATAATGAATGCGAACTAAATATTAAAAGCATTGTAATATTCCGAATGCTCAGGGCTTCTAAAGGTTCTAATCCAGCCCAGATTTTTGAGAAAAATTGATTTATCATGGCTTGAATCTACCTCTATAGAATTAATAAATAAGAGGACCTAGCAGATAAGAGTACTAAGTATCACTCAAGAATTAGAGAACTCAGAGCATTAATAGATTTTTATAAAGATACAGGGTCAATTCACCAATAAAATGTAACAATCTGAAATGTGTATATTTATATACCCAAAAACCAGGAAGGCATAGGGACTGGCTTGGTGGGCCTGGCGGGAAGGTCACCACCCTAGTGGGCACAGAAGACAAAACATTGAGCCAAAGAGAATTATTCTCAAGCATTAAAATCCAGTGTGCCTGCTAAGGTTCAGGCTTGCTTGAGACCTGTGACTCCTTTCTTCTGTCTGCTTTCTTCCTTTTGGAATGGGAATTTCTATCCTATGCCTGGCCCACTGTTGTATTTTCGAAGCAGATGACGTGTTGTCTTATAGTTTCATAGATTCACACTAGAGAGAAATTTTGCCTCAGGATGAATCAGACTTCGAGTCTCACCCATACCTGATATTGATAATATTTAAAAGAGATTTTGGACTTATTGGAGTGGGTTAAGACTTTGGGGGACTATTGGGATGGGGTGAATGTGTTTTGCATGTGAGAAGTACATGAATTTGGGGGAACCAGAGGGAGGAGTGAATGCATTGAATTGCATTCCCTCCACATTCATATGTTGAAGTCATAATGCCCAGTACCTCAAAATGTGACTGTATTTGGATATAGGGTCCTTAAAGAAATAAGTACTTCTAAATGGGGTAATTGGGCTGGAACTCAATCCAATATAGCTGGTGTCCATATAAAAAGAGTTTAGGATGCAGACACATACACAGGGGAGACCACGTGAAGACAGAAGGAAAAGATGGCTGTCTACCAGTCAAGGAGACAGGCCTCAGAAAAAACTACCCTGCCAATACGTTGATCTTGGACTTTTAGCTTCCACAACACCAAGAAAATAAATTTCTGTTGTTTAAGCTGCGTATCTGTGGTAATTTGCTATGGCAGCCCTAAAAAACTAATATAAATCCAAAATACATGAAGTAAAACTGACAGAACTAAAAAGAGAAATAGACAAATCCATACTTATAGTTGCAGATGTCAATACTACATTTTTTACAAATAGAACTAATCAACAGAAAATCAGTAAAAATATAGAAGAAATGAACAATATTATCAACCAACTAGATGTAATTGACATTTATATCGTAATTTCTTAATGTAATTGTTTTGTGATTAGAAATTGATGTTTATTTAACACCACCAAACAATAGCAGAACATACGTTCTTTTTAAGTGGACATGAAACATTCACCAAGATAGACCATATCTTGCATCACAAAAGAAATACTAATACATTTCAAAGAATTGAAATCATATAATGTACGTTTTCTAATCAAAATAGAATTAAACTAGACATCAGTAACAGAAAGAAAACAGGAAAGTCCCTAAACTAGCAGTCAAGCAATATGCTTCTAAACAATACATGGGTCAAAGAAGTATCAAGGGAAATGAGAAAAGATTTTGAGCTGAATGAAAATAGAAATACAATGTATCAAAGTTTGTAGAATTCAGCTAAATCAGTGCTTAGAAGGTTTTTTTAAGCATTAAATGCTTAAATTAGAAAAGAATAGAGGTCTCAACTCAACAATCTAAGCTTCCAACTTAAGAAATTAGACTCAGAAAAACATATTAAACCCAAAGGAGATAGAAGAAAGTATAAAGTCAGAAGCAGAAATCAACAAATTTAAAAGCAACAGTAAAATAACAGGAAAAAAGCAATTGAAGTAAAATCTTATTAAAACAAAAATCTTGTTATTTAAAATCTTGTTTTTTTAAATTGATGAACTTCAAGCAATATGGTAAAAAGAGAGAGAGGTGACACAAATGATAGAGCAGATATCACTGTAGACTATGATGGCTTTATAAGGATAATAAGGAAATACCACAAACAACTCCACACACATAATTCAACAACTCAGATGTTCAATTCCTCAAAAGCCATATAGAAGCAAAATTCTCCAAAGATGAAATAGATACACTGAAGAGTCCTTAAGTATTAAAGAATTTGAATTTATAGTTAGAGACCTTCCAAAAGAAATCTAGAGGCCTAGATTATTTTACTAGCGAATTCCACTAAAGATTAAAGAGAAATAAACACTAATTCTAAGCATATCTTTCAGAAAATTGAAGAGTCAGAAACACTTACCAACAATCTTTCTTAGGCCAGCATTATCCTGACATCAAAATCAGAAAAAAATACCCCAAGAAAAGAAATATATAGATCGATTTCCCTAAGAACATAGATACAAAAAATTTTTCAACAAAATATTAGCAAATTGAATTTGAGAATACATAAAAAGAATAATAATTATCTACAACCAAGTAGGATTTATTCCAAGCATGCAAAGCTCATTAAATATTTGAAAATCGCTCAAGGTAATCCACCAAATTAACATTGTAGAGGAGAAAACTCACATGGTTCTATTAATAGATGGAGAAAAAACACTTGACATAACTCAATATTCATTCAGTATAGAAACTTTCAGCAAACTAGGAATAGAAAGTTACCTATACAACCTGATAAAAGGCATGTACAAAAATCCTACAGCCAAGATCACACTTCATGGTGAAAAACTATTTACTGCAATATCCCACTACCTTTATTTACTATCATACTGGAAGGCATTACCATTGTAAAAGACAATATAAATAAATAGAAGGTACACAATAAGAAAGGAAAAATTATTACTGTCCCTATTCATAGATAACATAATTGTCTATGTAAAAATTCTCAAAGATGCCACACAAAAACCCTCTAGAACTAAAAAGTGAGTTTAGCTAAGTCACAGTCATAGTCAATGCTGACACAAAAATTTCTTCATATTTCTATATACTAACAATGTATAATTAGAAATTGAAACTTTAAAAACAGACATTATAGTATCTCAAAAAAATGAAATATATAGGTGTAAAACAAACAAAACACTTTCAGGATCTATATGCTGAAAACTATAAAGTAATAATGAAAGAAATCAAAGATCCAAATAAATAGAGACATACTATGTTCATGGATTGGGAGGCTCAAAATAGTAAAGATACTCATTTTACCCATATTAATCTATGGACTTAATGAACAGAATTCCAATCAGAATCCCAGCAAAAATTTTTTGTAGATATAGACAAACTGATTCTAAAATTTATATACAAAGGCAAAGGAAGAAGAATAGCTAAGCCAATTTTGAAAAAAAAAATTATAGGACTTTCACTCTTCCATTTATAAATGTTTATGAAACTATAGTAATCTCAGTTGTATTAGTTAAGAGATAAATACACAGATCATTGAAACAGAATAAAGAGGCCAAAAATATCCCCACACGAATATGACCATTTGATTTTTGATAGAGATGCAAAAGCAATTCTATGGAGAAATTATAATCTGATGCTGTGTTTTGATTAATAGGTTATTGTACACTGTGTTTTACGGTTTTTGTTTGGGGGGGGTGAGAAGTAACATTAGAAACAGTTGAGGGACCAGGAAGTGGGTCCTTTAGGCATGAAGAAGCATTTTGAATAGACTGTGTGTTATGCACCTGCATTTTCACTGTGACCTGTCCCTTGAGGACAGGTGTAGAATTTTCCACTTATGGCATGATGCTGGAGGTCAAAAACTTTTGGATTTTAGAGTATTTCACATTCTGGATTTTTGGATTAGGGATGCTCAACCTGTAGATACTTATATAACCCAACAATCTCATTCCTGGGTATTTACACTAGATATGTGAAAATTTATATTTATTTAAAAACCTATAAATGAATGTTTATAACAGCTTTATTCTTAATAACCAGAAGTTGGAAATGACTTAACTGTCCTTTAAAAAATGACTGGATAAACAAGCTATTACACATCCATAAATAGAATACCATCCAGCAATAAAAAAGGAACAGATTATGTTCCTTTATGCTTAGTGACAAAAGCCAATCTCTACAAGTTACAAACTGTATGATTCTATTTATATGACATTATGGAAAAGCCAAAACTATAACAGAGAACAGATTGTGTTTTCCAGGCCTTAGTGGAGGGAGGTGGGAGGACTTCAAAATTCTTCATGTAGTTTGAGGATAGGACTTTTTATTCTTGTCAATTATTGTGTTAATTTATTTTTAATGTACACAAAATATTCCTGTTCTTCTGGGAGCCCAGAATTTTGGAATGTGAAAAGAAAACAAAAATTGATTATACTTTTTTTTTTCTGCCATGTTTTTCCTTCCTCAGGCAGTGAACATGAATTGTTTAGCTGATGGAATAGGGAAGGACCAAAGGTAGGAAGAAATAGAGCAATGATATTCATTGCCTGATGAGCAAACAGAAGTCCAGATAGATCAACAACTTGTCCAGAGTCACATAGAGAGTGAGTGACAAAAGGGCATTCAAAACTGAGTCACTGGAGTAATATTTGAGTGAGATGGGAAGATGTGTCAGGGACAGCAGAGAACTTTCATTGGCCAGAGAGCCTCATTATGACTTTTGTAGCTGTACGCACTTTTGCCTTTGTGGGCCCCTTCTTCCACAGTAATAGCAATAGTAAACATTACTTTTGATATAACTTCAAATACTTCAAGATTTTTTCCTATTTTAAGCAAAATTTAATAGATTGTCAAGAGCTCTAAAATTTTCATTTTTTTTAAAAAAAAATTCATTTGAAGGAAGTTAAAGTTTTTCTTCAACCCTAAAAGTTCATTTTTTTTCCTCTTTTCAAAAGAATCTAGTCTGTGTAGTATAATAGTAGATACACCTCATTACACATTTGTCCAAATTCACAGAACGTACAACACCAAGAGTGAACCCTAACGTAAACTATGGACTGTGCGGGATACCGATGTGTGGATGCAGGTTCATCAGTCCTAACACATGGGCCACCCTGGTGGGGAATATTTTTATGATGGAGGCTGTGCATGCATGGGGGCAGAGGGGGTATGGGAACGCTCTGTACCTTCCTCTCAGTTTTGCTATAAACCTAAAACTGCTCTAAAAAATAAAGTCTATTTAAAAAAATAAATTAAAACATTTTTGTGGCCTCCTAAAAGTATCGGGGGCCCTCAGCAATGTGTCTATTGTATCTAATGGATAAGTCGTACTGTGCCTGCAAAGCAGTCACTAATGTAAATATTGGAAAAGTTTGTTAAATTTCTTAGAGGAAAGATACGATGGCAGCATTGAAAAATGATGATGCTTCTGACTCCAGGCTGTCTAAGGCAGACTTCAGGGAAAAAAATAACACACAGTTACCACATTGCTAAGCAAATGCATTTGAATCAATGGGTCTTTAAATTTTCTTTTCAAAAAAACAACCCAGACGCATTTCTTTCATCCACACCTGAATACTATATATTGTCACAGTGATGGTGAAGAGAAAACAAATAATGAAGAGAAGAGATCCCCAGTTTTTGGAAAACTGTCAATCTATTAATACAGCTGCTTTTCTCTGTTGTTGCAGCGACTACACCAGCTGAGCTCCCTGAGCTGCTGCAATCAGCAGTGACTGGGTGTGCAGGTAATTAGTTGCATCCCCTACAGGGCAGAGTGAACTGACTTTTTCCACTTGCAGGCCTCCCTGTTCTTTGTCAAGAAGCCCTGTATTTCCTCCCTCTAACTGGGAAAATGTTACCAGGAATCACCATTTGGCCGTACTTCTCAAATACCATGCAAGTTTATTTAATCTGCGTCTCTCCGCAGTCATTTCCTCTATTGCTCACTTGTGTGTCTTTATTCATGTGTCCGTTCTGCCTCATGTACTCTTTTCCTCTCCCATTTTTCAGCCTCTTGGTCAATTTTCAAGACCTAGGCTCCAAAGCTACCTATTCCATAGCTGCTTTCCAGATCCTTTCTCTTAGTATTAACATCTCTCTCCCTTCCATGGAAATTCTAGTTATCTCTGCCTCTACTGTAAAACATGTGATGCAGTTCATTGTGATATGCCCATTCCCAACTCCAAGAAGAGAACACTTTCTCTGTTTTTCTATCATCCATTCTGTCTGGATGGTATTCAAAAGCAATTGTTGGATTTTAGGATTGCGTTGAAGTTCTGTCTTCAGGCTCATCATTGGTGTAATCCTTTCCATCTACTCTCCCAGGTATCTGGATTTGAACGATGTGAAATATGCAAGCATTAGGCATTTGAAGAGCTAATGCATGTTGCCAAGCGCTTCAGACAATCCTCAATTTCTCTGAAATGCCATACTTCAAAGAACCTGTTAAGGATTCAGGAAGCAGCCACAGAGTTAAGTCTCTACGTATTAGATCAAGTAGTTCGTTAGAAACCACCAGTGACACCTAAAAGCAAGATCCCAAATTGCCTTTGATCACAAAGTCCTTAGTAGCTGCCAGTGTGCTCAGGAAGAAATGCCTTATACTTCTCCAAGTCCAAGCTTTCAGTGGGAGCACCTGTACTGAGCCTGCTTCCCACCACTTCACTCCGACCTCTTCAGGATTATTTCTACAATAACATATATGTCTCTAATAGCTAACATTTCCCAAATTTTGACTATGCTCTAGGCACTATTTGGTTCTTACATACATTGTGTCACTTTTCCATAAAAAAATCCCATAAGGTGGGTATCACTATTACCATTTAATAATGATCACATAAATTCTGATGGAGCCCCAAAGACTCAAAATGATTAGACATATTCTGCACGATCCTATTGGTTGTCAGTTCACGTCTCTCTTCTAGGCAGTCTGCAGAACAGACAGAAGCAGCAGAGATGGAGGGGGTCGGGGGGGGGTTGTCTCACCTTAAAGGGGTCGAAGTGGCCTAACCTTGCGTTTTATCACCTGTCTCACAAATGCCTTGTCCAAGGCAGGTGCCCACAAAAGGGCTACTGCTATTGTCTAATATTTATGTGAATTGTTGATAGTCTTGGAAAAAAAGAACTATGGAGAAGTAGTGCTTTTAACTCTGCAAAATGAGGCTTAAAATTTGGAGGAGGGAAAACCAGAACTGAAAGAAACCCATTTAGAAGTTCATGCCTAAAACTTACCAGCGCTTTACCTCAGCACACTTGGAGGAGGCCCTGGATACCTGAGTGTTCCTGTTGTATGTACTTTCTACTCTTCCTTTTTAATGAGATAGAGGAAGAAAGAAGAGAAACAGCACCAACTTCACAAATAACTACTTGATATTGTTAGGATTTAAGAAGAGGAAATAATAAAACACATATTTTTTATGATGATATTCTGGTGGTTAGGACTACCTCCCTTCTGGAATACCTGTATCTGGGGGGCTCAGGGAGAAGACTCAGCCATAGCGTATCAAGAGAATGCAAGCAAGATAGAGAATGTCTTTTCTGTTTTCAGGATTTGAGAACTACACAGTTTCAGTTCATCCTATCACCATCCCACTGTGGTGCAGAAATAAATGAGCACTGCAATTGCCACATGGTAGAAAGTTTCTGTGGCTCCAGACTATCTCTGTTGCCTAACACAAAAATCCTGGTACAGGGCTGGGAGTATAGGGCCAGCAGGGTTTCTAATTTCTTTCCTCTTCTTTCTCTATTTTTTCCCTCTTGGGAGGTCTAGAAATATCATTTTCTCATAATATTCTGTTACTTTTTCTGGGTCTCAATAGGCCTTCATGGTTCCTACTTCATTAAACTCCAAAGGTGTTAGTAAAAAATTTCATGCAGCTTTGCAAACATTGGAGAAAAAATCAGATTCTGCCAAACTTGGAATAAAAATTAATTTTTCATAAACAAAGTATGATTTGTTTAAAGCACCCAACTTAGATGGACAAGACATTCCCTCGATACTATTTAAGAAAGTCCCTAGTAGCGGTCTAGGGTAGGAGCATTTGTGAACTGAATAGAACTCTAGAATAAGCAAAAACTCTAGAATAAGCAAAACCACTTAAAGCAGTGGGGAGAAAGCCCAGTTTTTTGAAATTTCTGATTATTCATTATGACATCTAATTCCAACCTCCTATTGGCTAAGGGAGTCCCATCCCATACGGTGTAAAACGATGGTAAGTTCAGGCAGAGGGTGTTTCTGGTAAACTTGAAAGTCAGGCAAGATGGAAAGCCACCATCAGTCTTCGTCCTTTTGGAGGACTTAATAGGGATATAATGAAAGACAAAACAATTAATTTCCACTGGAAATAGGAGTTTCTCCAGGTGGCAATATCATGAGAGTCTTCCTCACTTATAATCCTGCTCTGCTTACTGGGAAGCACTTAGAAAATTTGGCCAAGTGTTATTATTTCAGGTTCGTTTCATACTGACAGGAATAAAAATGATGCTTACATATCTGACATTCTAACAACTGCTTTCAGGGCATCATTGCCAAGATGAGCATTTCAGAATGATGTTTTTCTGACTTCTTTTACATACAGCTCATATAGAATATTTTTTGTCTTCACGTCCTTTTAAATAATACATCAAATTAAGCCCAGCAACATCTAGCTGGGGAGCACTTTCATTCCTTGTGTGGGTATAGCACCCACTAGTGTACTTGAGCCCAAGGCATAGGAGAGGGTTTCCAGTTTTCAGCATTCTGAAATTCTAAAAGTAAGTCTAGCTTTGTATTTTTGCCAAATTAGAGCTTATGGGAACACTTCAGGGAGTGATTTTGGCTGCAAAATGTGCTGGGGAAACAAATTCTTTGACTAGTTAGTTGCAAGGGAAAATGTAACCAGGTGAGCTACCTAATAAAAAAAAAAAAGATGTAAGGTAAACAACAGCAGTGGTGGGACCTATTGGAAGTTTAGCAAAAGAGCAGACACATATTCATGTAAATGTAAATACGCATATTCATATTTCAGACTTATGGATGCAGACCTACACTCCACAGCCCCACGGGTCAAATATATTCATTGATCCCAAGAGTTCTCAGTTCCACTGGTCTCCATAGAACAAAAATAGGCCTGGCTCCATTTTCTCCTTTGTCTGATTGGTTTTGGAACTGCTATTAATTGCTGCCCTTCCCCAAGAAGTTGACCGATGTCCCATGTGTCTGTCATTTTAAGAAGCTTGGACATAAAGTATTTGCATTTACACGGTAAGATAGAAACATCACTCTTAGTGGCAAGCCCCAAGTGGAAGTCCTTACACTCCTTGCCTAGTTTAATTTTGAATGGGATATGAAACCCAAGGGGCAAGGCACAGGGCAATCATTCTCTACCTGAGTGTTCTGAGCATAATGGCTACAACCAAAGCTCTTTAGAGTCCGGTAAATATTAATCAGGGTTTGTGTCTGTTCACACTTTGTCATTTGAAAATCTGTAGCTCAATTTTGCTTTTCTATTCATTTCCAAGGATGCCCATTAAAAAGAACTGTAAATATTTCTTAGGAAAAACAAACTAAAAATCTAATCTAATAAAGTACCACTCTGAATTTCTATATATGTGGTGTTATTTGAGCTGCTGTATTCAATTTATTTGGCTGCAAGGCAGGTTAGAGTCAAGTAAAACTGACTTAATATCTTTGCCAAGTGGTGGCACAATACTCAGACCATATGAGCTCCCACTCTGCAAGCTTTATCTCCTTTCTCTGACAAAATAAAAGGAGATGGAGGGATGAATTGACTTAAGGCTGAGGAAACAATCTTTCCAAGTTTTTGGAAGTTAGGGGACATAGATCTTTTGGGTTTATGAATATACTAAACCTAAGATCTCTTCTAGGAAAAGAGTTGACAATCTGAGTGGAATGGTCAGTGGAACTCACTGCTTCATCCTTCCAACTGTGTGTTTCTTATTCATGCCATGGGTTATAAATGGCAAACATTTTAATGTGATATTTTTGTTTTGTTTTTGCTATGGACAGAATATAAGAATACTGGCCATTACAAAGCCTGTTGTAAAGTTTCCAGAGCCACCAGCAAACTATTTCATTACTTTGACATATTGGAAAACCAGGGCAGAGGAAGACAACGAAGATTTCCTCCATCCATGCTGAGGAGAAGACGAGGGGCATTCTTCCACGTCCGAAAGAGGCAGCTCTGAGTGGAGGGCGTCCTCACACACTGTCTCTCAACCTTCAGCCATGTGTCCTACAGACATGGACTTGTCGACAAAATACATTCTTCGGCTAATCTTTTTTTCTTTTTATTTGTAATTACCAGTTGGTTAGTGTCTTCCCATCTTAGAAATTCAGGATATCCCTTACCAGTATCTCAGCAGCTAAAAACAGTCCAGCTGGCACTTGGTGGGGGAAGAACAAGGAATGGAGGGGAACCAGATTGCTGAGGCAATCCTTAACTTTCCCTGGGGAGGCTGCATGCTGGATTTCTCCAGTAGAAAATGATGCCTTTTTAAAATGAATTTATTTATTTGTATTAATAGACTTTATATTTTAAAGCAGTTTTAGGTTTATAGAAAAATTCAGCAGAGAGTATAGGAAGTTCCCATATCCCCTCCTCCTTCCCTTAGTCTCTCCTATTATTGATATTTTGCATTAATGTGATACATTGTTATAATTGATGAACTAATATTAATAAATTATTATTAACTAAAGCCTGTAGTCAACCACTGATCTTTTTACTCTCTCCAGACTTTTGCCTTTTCTAGAATGTCATATAGTTGGAATGACACAATGAATGGCTAGTCTTTTTAGCCAGGCTTTTTTCACTTAGCAACATGTATTTAAGTTTCCTGCATGTCTCTTCTTGTCTTGATAGCCCATTTCTTTTTAGCACGGAATAATATTCCATTGTCTGGATGTACCACAGTTTGTTCATCCATTTACCCACTGAAGGCCATCTTGGTTGCTTCCATGTTTTGGAAATTATGAAAAAGGCTACTATAAATATTTGTGTGTAGATTTCTGTAGGGCATAAATTCTCAACTCATTTGGGTAAATACCAAGGAGCATGATTGTTGCATTGTACGGTAAGAGCATGTTCAGTTTTATAAGAAATTGCCAAACTGTCTTCCAAAGCGGCTGTACCATTTTGCATTCCCACCAGCAATGAATGAGAATTCCTATTGCTCCACATCCTCAGCAGCAATCGATGTTGTCAGTGTTTTGGATTTTAGCTATTCTCACAGGTATACAGTGGTATCTCACTGCCATTTTAATTTGCATTTCCTTTATGACATATGATGTTAAGCATCTTTTCCTGTGCTTACTTGCCATCCTTTGTCCTTTTGGTGAGGTGTCTGTTGATATCTTTTACCCATTTTTTAATTGGATTTTTCATTTTCTTGTTATTGAGTTTTCAGAGTTCTTTGTATATTTCAGCTCTGAGAGTCTCCACCATCACATTACACTCCCCCAATTCACTGACATGCTCCTGTCTCTTCTCTCAGAGGGTATATCTAGAAATCTTATCTTATCCTAAAATCACTTTGTGAGCAGCTTTTCATTAATAGGCATGTTCCACATTTATTTAGTTGCTTCTCTTTCCTTTATGCCTTTGTAAACAGTGTTGACTCTGTTAAAATCTGTAACATAGGAACAGGTATATTAACTTGACCCCATGTAATAAGATATTAAAAGTGATCTGTTGACAAAGAGTAGTCTAATAATCATTAACAAGGATGAACACAGTTATTGTCGATGAGAGTTCGCCATATTTGGCCATGCTGTTGGCATTTCATATTGTCGTGTGGTGGTGTTAGTATTAGACCCTCGATTCCAGTCAGTTGAAAGGATCAGCAGACCTTTGCACCTGCACATACACATTTACACACACACAAAGATCAGATCTCACTCCCTCACGATCCCAGCAGGAAAAAGTATCTTTCGTTGTCCATTCTTCTCCTCATTTTCTAAGAAATGTGAGTCCTACCCATCAGAAGCTCTGTTTTAGAGTGACTCATCTCTTTCGGTAACATTACCAGCCTTTCCGCTTTGTTCCCAGCTACAGGATGCAGTTGGCAGAATAATTTAATGCCCTCCTGCTAATTGCCAGGGCTAATAGGGAAACTGGTACAACTCTTCAAATGCTTTTCATTTACATGTTGATTTCTTGCTTCCCACTTGGGAAAGGTGTGTTTGGCTCTAACTGCTTTTGATCTAATGGTTCTGTAGACTGACCTACTTTCATTTTTCTCACTGCTGACATTTATGTTATTTTCTTTATTTAAGGGCAGAAAATAACAGAAAAGGTAATCAGCATGCATTTAGGTCATTGTAAGTGTCCCAGTTACATTTGCATTTTTCTGTTAAAAGTCTAATGCTGCCTTTGAATGATTTAAGATATTTGAACAAGGGGAAAAATAACCCTTCCTTCCCATAAATCCAAAGTGAAAACAAAGAGAATGCATAATCCACCTGCCTTTATTCAGGACCATGTAAATTACATCAGCTGCAGTCATAGATTTTGTCAGGCTCCCAGAAATCATCCCCTTAGGACCAAAATCCAGGTAAGGCAGAAAGCCTCTGTTTCCCCCATTGCACTGGAAGCTTTGAAGGACCCAGAGGACAGAAGCCTACCTTTTTGATTACCGGGTTTCAAGACAGAGTGTGATCTTTGTCCCTTACAGGGGAGGCGGCATCCAAGAGAGGAATCCCAGAACTGTATCGCACTCTCTCACTGTGGGGAATAGCACAAGAATTATGCTTCAAGGGTCATTTACATATTTCAAGAACCAGAATGAGGTTGGTACAGACCTGAAAAATGATTAGAGTGGCAAAGAGGACACTGCATCTAAGAAGGCAAAATTGTGCTCCAGACTCTTGCGGTGTTTGGGACGGATTCAGGAGATAGACAGGAACCACAGTGATGAGTTTAGCAATTAAAAGGCTGTAGAAAGTGGTGGGAGTTCATCTGTGCCAAGAGTTAGAGGGCCTTACATCAATTTCTCAGCTGTGGTTTTCTTTTACTCTTCAAGGGTTCAGAGCACAGCATTTCCCAAACTATATTCTACTTCGTGAGAGTTGCTTCTACAACAACGGTTACTAATACCTGTTTATGTGGCCAAATAAGTTTGAGGAATGCTGATTTATAGAAAATTTGTTTTCTTTTTGTTTTGTTTTTATTTTATAATTTCTATGAGTTTTTAATATGACACTGTGTACTGTGTCTCTCCAAAATAAAGGAAAAATAATAGATATGTTACAAACCAATTGACCACAGAGCCACTTTACGGAGTGACACGATTTTGTAATATTTTTTCAAAATAACATGTATATGGTTATAAAATCAGATAATGGTGATGAAATGGTAATGAAAAATCCATCTCTGGTCACTGCTATTCCCGCTCCAAGAAACTTTCTTTTACCGAGTCTGTTTTAAGATGTTCTGGTGGTTACCCAGTTTTTCTAAATAATACACTTACAGTGTTATTTATTGACTTAATCAAGTTTGACATGGACTTTGATGATATGCATTGAAGGGCTGGGATTTTAGTTGACTTACACCAAGTGTCCACTGCTCTTCTCTCTCTTCTTAAAATAATTGTATAATTACTTTTAGTTACCTTAATCATCCTCTTTGTGCCTTTAAATGAATACACAAAACCGTTTCTTGTGCCATTCACTTTTTTGTCCCTTTTTCTTTAGATTTACAGAAGAGTTGAAAAGACAGAAAAGAGAGCTTCCATATACCCTTCATCTAGCTTCTCCAGATATTAACATCCAATGTAATCATTGTGTATTTGTCAAAAGTAAAAAATAACATTGATACAATACTATAAACTAAACTAGAGACTTTACCTATATTTCTCCACTTTTTCTCTTAGTAGTCATTTTCTGTTTCAAGATCCAATTCTGTTACCACATAGTATTTAGTCAACTTGTCTCCTTACTCTCCACCAACCTATGGGAGTTTCTTAGTTTTTGGTATCTTTTATAATTATGAAACCTTCAAAGAGTAGTGGTCAGGTTTTATCATGATTACATGGAAGTTATGGATCTGGTGGAAGAATATCACAGATGTACTCTTTTCCTCATTCATACCAGGGGACACGTGATACCAACATGGCATTACTGAAGGTGTCAGCTTGATCACTTAGATCAGGGAGTGTCTGCCAGTTTCTCCACTGTAAATACCATTTTTCCAATCCTATGCTCTCATCATTAGGAGAAAGTCACTAAGTGTAGCTGTATTCAAGGGAAGAAGAATTAAGCTCCAAATCATGCAACCATGAATAGCAAAGAGTTTGGGGATACATGATAAAACTAATATAATGACTAATAAATCATCTAGGGGAAAATACGTTGAGGTGCAAATATTGCCTTAAAAATTGTCACACTAATTTAGAATTCATCAGTAGATCTTACCTGCATTAATTATTACTGTGATATTCTGATGGTGATTATCTATTTCTCTCTTTCCCTCTACATTTATAAATTGGAAATCCCCTATAAAGAAGATATATCCCTTTTCCAGGATGTGAGTGTGATCTGGCTGAGACATCTGTCACCTCATTGATTTCCAGGGTTGATTGGGCTGATCTGGCTGGCTATCCCAGCCAGGAAGGCGGATGTCCCCTTCCTCCCTCACCGCTTC
>CAUYRT010005898.1:0-21019 GCA_963574885.1 Lepilemur ruficaudatus
ATTTAATTGTACACTTAAAATGGAGTGTTGGTTGTACGTAGATACAGTTGGAGCACTATGTGTGTACTCTCTGGACTACTTTGACAGAGTAGGTTTTTGAATGTAACAAGATAAGTCAACTTGAGTGGTAATATATTTTGGGAAATCAGCTCACTACAGATTGTGACTATAAACATTGTACTGTAAATGTTTTGTAGTTTTCCCCCAATAAAATTTTCAGGAAAAAAAATAAATAAATAAATGATGAAGCCAAAGATGGAAAGTCAGATGTGTCTGATTGCAAAGCCAGTTCCCTTCCCATTACTCTGTATTAAATGATGCTGGCCCAACCTAGCTACTTGAAAGACCTCCTCCTTTCATGGAAGAAAGTAGGAAGCAGCAATACAAACGGAGACCATGTCCGTCTTGTCATGGATACTGATTAAGGTTTTCTGGTAATCTGCATGATAGATTTTATAGATAATTGCTATGACGAAGAAGTGACTAAGTGTAGAATATAATCAGTGCCGGTATGTTTAGACAAGGAAATCCAAATGCATGCTATAGTCACAGAAATAAAAGCAAAAGGTTCTTTATGTTCTTGTGTCATCAATAAATCTTTTTTCTTTAAAGTACAAGGAAGTGGCTTTGCCTTGAGAAATTCGTAACTAGCCCTAACTTACCATATCCTCTTCCTTGTTCTGCTTCTTTTCCTCTGTATTACATCACATTTTAAAATTCATTAACTGGGAACCAAAGATAGTAAAGTGATGTTGATATTATAAAGTATAATAAGATAGCATAGACCTACGAGAAGAATGTATATATATTAGCGTCTTTCCTTTTACGCAGTGATGAGTTAGCAATTAAACCAAAACAAACCAGAAAACAGTTTCACAGCTGCTTGGGGAAACATTTGTAAAATTTCATAATAATTAACTCTTGGTATATTGTCACCCATACAAATGCTGCACTTCCAGCCAATTTAGGCTATTTATAGTAAACTAACCATCTGTAAATAAATGTGCATAATGATTTTAATTTCTGTGACATGAAAACAGTGACTCATATTTATTAAGGTCCATTATGCAGATATGGTAGGGACTTTAAAGGTATCACAAAATACTTGCCAAGAATTAAATGTTTAATATTTTAAAATCTCAATGGAAAATGACGTAGACAGTGTAAACATGCACACAGTGTACGTACATCCTTTGAGTACCTATATAGTGAGGACCTACTTTGTGCAAGGCACACTGTATTCCGGGCACTATATTTAATGAAAATTATGCTCAGATAAAAGTAAATGCATTAATATTTTCATTTGTTATATTTTCCATTTTTAAAAACCAATTATAGATAAAATGTGTTGTGAGTGACAAAATCACTGGAAAGTTTTTGCCATTATAATAATCAAAAGTAGTGTAGTTACTTTTTGTAGGTAATAAGGTGATTTAGAATCTTAGGAAATTTGCTATTTTTGGTATACTAAGGACCCCATTCATTGATAAATATTTAGATTTTTCAGCACTCATAACTTAAGCGTCTATGTCATATTTGTTTGCATATTATAAAAAAGTGACCTTGGTTACATTCCTGTCTTCCCATGATCACAACAATACAGGAACTTGAGGGATACTGCTAAGTATGGTCAGTTTTACTGAATCAAATCATATAATAGGCCTGAAAGAGACTCAAGATAGCATCCTGTTTGGCCCCTACTGTTAGACTAGTAAATATACATGGACAAAGTTGAACATACACAAGTCAAACAATAGACTTGTACTATTCCCTCAAGAAATAACATCTAAAAGCCACCAGTGCATTTCACCATTTAAAGCCGTAGTCTATAATGTAATTTTCTAATGCATTTGTTTATTTTGTTCTTTTTCTTCAAAATTGAATATACTGTTAGCTTGCTTAAGTTCAGCCTATAGTCATGATTTAATGTATGTGTATTAAATTTACAGTTGCACACAAAACTGCGTAAGGTGAGCATAAAATAGTCAAATTTAAGAAGGTCAAGGGTCACCTGTTCCTAAACCATTTGTAACAAGTGAGCTTTTGATCCTTAAAATATTTTGAGGTAGTTTTTTTAGTTCAGTTTAATAAACCTGGAATACTTGTTTATTTACATACCAAGCCAATTCTAACTGCTTGACATTTGTCATCTAATTTAATCCTCATGACCACCTTAGGGGTCAGGTTCTCTTACGGTATATTTTTTAAATGAGAAAATAGACTCACCCAAGCTAGAAGGTATTAGATCCCAAGTGATATCCTTCTGGAACCCCTGTGCTTAACTACAACATGAGACTGCAACAGACAATCCAAAGAAATATAATAAAATATAGACTTAAGGCCTTGAGAGGGACTTCAGATGACTTAAGAGAGTCAGTGCAAATAACTTTCGAAGAGGAGAATGAGGGAAGAGAAAAGGTGAGAGACAGTGAACGTTACACACACAGCATTCTATCTGGTTAGACAGAGCTAGGGAGGCCTTGAGTGGAAGGGTAGAGTTTTAAAAAGTAAAAATTGTTGGAGGGAAAAAGCCTTCCAAGGTTCAGAGGTGAAAAGTCTGCAGTCATTTTTTTTCATATGGCAGACACATAGGTAATTTCAAGCAAAGAACACATGGGAATAAAGAGGAAGATAAGATTGGAATCATAATTAGGCCTTTATTTTAAATGACTTGAAATACTAGATTGGAGAATCTAAATTTGCGTGGATAAGTGTTGGAGACATTGGAACATTTAGCCTAATAAGATTAACTGGACACAGTAGTATAAGAATTATATACTTAGAGAATATAAATATATACATGTATTTTCTCCAAAAGGAAATATTTAATTTAAAACATGAATAGTGTTTTAAGTTACTTTATTCAACCAGGTGGAAGAACTTTATATTTCAGGTATCTCCTGTTCAAATGGGCAGCTACTATTCACTTTTTAATAACTCTTCCTCTGCTTGCAAATAGTCATTCATTCTCCACTTACTATCTCCTTGCACGAAAAAAAAAAAAAATCAATTGTGTTAAAAGCCATAAGAATATATTTTCCATCTTTTAAGTAACTTTATTATTTTGAGGCTTCTTTAATTTCATTCCAGTCCTTCTAAGTAAAGAACTAAGATAGTATACGTGCAATCAAGAGGACCTAATTCATTAAGTGTCAGCGACTGGAAGCACTTGATAGTGGTACAGAGTATCTTGAGTTCCGTTTGTCGCTGTGTGACCTGTAGTGAAATGGGTGGGGAGAGGCATGATCAGATGGCTCTCCTGACACAGTTGGTCATGGACAAGAGACTGTGTTTTTCAGTATCTCGTATTTCACCAATTCAGAAACGTGTTTCTAAAATGTTTTAAAAATAGGGAGCAACATGCTGACCTATCATGCCAGCATAACAAGATGAGGTGTTCTTCCATGTCGGCACAAGTCATGACCTCGTTGCCCCTTCTGGAGATCAGTAGCAGACGTAGTGCTTGTGGAGGGGGATTGTTTCATGGGCAAAGTTTGGCAATTATTTTCTGTTTCCGAAGACTCACATTTTGGCATATATATGAGTGAGAAGTGCTGAATTAAAGGAACATACTTGTTTCTTAGGTCCAGTGTGCCTCAAGGGGTTTGCCAGGTATTTTTTTTTTCTCCTCTGAGCATCTATGCACTTTTGGGGATAGGGTCCTTGTGGAAATATTAGACTAAATATTAATGAATAAGCCAAATGGTAGGCTCAAAATAGGAATGTTGTAAATTTATTTTTGCTTCAGTATTTCTAGTACGATAATGGGAATGATCATGGCTGTCATTTCTCAACTATGTTTTAAAAATTATAATAATTCGATAATATTATACTTTCAACATTATTTCAGTTCCTCTTAGAAGAAGGTGTTTTTTTCTTAAGATTGGGCAAGGTTAAAGTTGTAGTCACCATCTTAGGATTTTGGTTTTTATTAATATAACGTACAGTTTTGTGAGGTGGGTGCTTTTTAATATGTCACGACTAAAAAGACATTTTGTGATGCTTAAAGATGTAGTAAGTTTATTAAAACGTAATCATGTGAGTAAAATAATCTCCGTCGTAACCACTAGTGTCAGCATCACTTTTCTGAATACATTGGTTGCTTTCTAGAAGTCAGATCTGACGTGCGACAGAGTTATGTGGAAGACTGTTTTGCCACTCGGAGTGTCTGTGACAGTTGTCATGGGCAAAGCAGCAAGTGCCGTTTCCCAAGTGTAAACTGGTTTTATTTTCACATGTACAAAATATTGGAATAATAAATCATTATGGTAAGGCTTCTAGAAATGAAAACTGTTGTAAATCTGTAATTTAGATGAAATTTATGTAGGAAAACTTATTGCTCTCTTTTAAGCAACTCTCCTTTTTAATAACTTATTTTAGAATAACAAATATGCACTTTATCTAAACACATATTATTTTGACAAGTATCTAAGGACATTCCTAGATCAACTTTGGAACCAAAAGAAGGAAAAAAGCCTCATAACAATGTCAACTATACTTGCAGTCTAATTTATATATAACCTTTTATCTTTATAATAATAAAGATTATCATAGCGATTTAGAGCAGGCCATTTTAATTTACCTCTATTGAATAAAGGCTTTCGCTATTGTTTATGCATGACAAGAATTCTGACGTTTTAAAATTAGCTTTAAATTTTTGGATCAGCTCCATGAAGAAACATATTGCTGTTAAATGCAGACAAACTTGAGAACCTCACCATTTCTACATTTGTGACCAGAAGCCAACAGAGTCTATTTCCATGTTTATTTACTCTTTGTTTGAGTATGTTATGTCAGTTGACAGTACTCAGGGCTCGTGTTGATGTAAATTGCCATAAAGCAAGGAAACATGGGCTATGGAACTGTCAGGGAGGCTCCGCACTGCAGAGCACTGCAGTTTAAGAAAAGCATTTGCAGAAAGATTCAGTGTCACTCTTTGGAAATTGACGCTAAATGCAAATTGGCCTCCCCTTCGCAGTCTCTCTGGAACAAAAGAGATGGAAAGAGAGGAATCACCAAACAAGCTGAATGCACTTTTAGGCACAGCAGATTTCACGCAGACAAAAATAGGATCCCATTTGTTCATTCACAGTAGCTATTCAGACTCCACATTCTGCCACCCCCATGTTTTATTGGAGCCTGTAGTTCTCCCAGGAGAAGGGTTGCCTAATTCTGATTTATCTTAATGTTTCTCCACCTTCCTACATAGGGGAAGTCTCCAACCCTCCCCAGTTCTTCAGGTTAGAAGGAAAGACTTCGTCGTAAACCAACAGTTTCCTCTGTTACCTTTGTACCTTTAAATTGTTGAATTGCTGTTAGGTTTTACTTAAGTTTGGATATTGCCAGTGTTCCTGCTGACTCATCATGCACCATAAGCCAGAAACCTGGTCTAAATTCCTGTTATACAAAACTTTGGGCTTCTCTCATTTGCTTCTTAAAAAATAAATAAATAAATTCTAGAATTCCTGGGGCAGGAGGGCAAGGGGAACAAGCCAGAAGGTACATGCCATTTGAAAATTTTTGTCATACTTACACTCAAGCCTCCTTAAATATTACCTACATTGAAAGAATTATTTAAGAGATAAATAGGGGAAAATATTGGATTGTAACAGTTGTTGCTTTTGTCCTATGTCATCAAAATAAGATGATTTTCTTTCTTCTTTCTCAATAGGTGTTCCAATTTTAAGTAGAGTGATAGGAAAGAAAGTGATTTTAGCAGGGATTTACTTTTTCATTTGTACTGGTAAATTATTTCTGCATTGATAAATGATTTACATTTTAATGGAACTAAAGTGGCATCATCTTCCATTTGTATTCTTTTGCCTTTTGGGTCACATATTTTTCTACTAGTAAAAAGACTATGAGAGGTGTTATTTAGGGAAACAATCCTACAATACAGTTTTTTAAATTATCAATTTCTTCAAATACCCATGTGAAGAACCTTCGTAATTCTCAAATGTGGACAACTTTAGGAAATGTGTAATATTGATTTTTCTTTGGCAATTTATTTCCGTTTGAACATTCTATTGTGAGGTAGCTACTCAATTAGATGTAAGAGCAGAGAGGTAATTAGATGGTATAAATTTTTGACAGTTCCGACACTACTGACCTTTTCAGGAAACACACACACACACACACACACATTCTTGTCGAGGGTGCATATAGCTGGTAATTAAACAAATTTTTTACTAAAGTTAATTTTTGAATTTAGGATAATTATAGATTCACGTATACTTGTAAGAAATAATACAGAGATACCATGTACCCTTAACTCTGGTTCCTCCAATGGCAACATTCTACAAATCTGTTGTACAACATCACAAACAGGATATTGATCTTGACTCAGTTGAGACAGAGAGTATTTCCATCACCACAAGGAATGTGGTGATCAAAGAACAAAGAAATTGATTTTGAGGATTATTCTACCTCTAAATCTTTTAGTACTAAATATTCCTACTTCTAGACAAACTAAAACGGAGTTTATAGGAAAAAATGATTTGACTAGGGGTCAATAAGCCTGAATTCAGTTTTCAGCTCTGCCACTATAACTGGTTTAATCACATTTGGGGAGTCATAGCTCGCGGTGCTTCGTTTTTCCTTTTCTTTTTATCTTTTTTGGTTGGGGACAGAATCTTGCTCTGTTGCCTCAGAAGGAGTGTCATCATAGCTCACTGCTGCAACCTCAAACTCCTGGGCTCAAGCAGTCCTGCTTCAGCTTCCTGAGTAGCTGGGACTACAGGCAAGGCCATGACTGCTGGCTCATTTTTCTATGTTTAGTAGAGACGGGGTCTCGCTCTTGCTCAGGCTGATCTCGAACACCTGACCTCAGGTGATCCTCCTGCCTTGGCCTCCCAGAGTGCTAGGATTACAGGTGTGAGCCACCACGCCCAGCCCTCAGTATGCTTTAATTTGTTCTTTTATCGGGACTTGTAGGGGCATGATTCAGGGATTCGCAATTAAAATGAAAGCTAAGGATGTCTCCTTCCCTCATGGAGACTTGTTGGAATCTTGGCCTGGAGGGGTTTTTCTGACACAGCCTCAAACACCTTTCCCTCCACACTTCTGCCTCCGCCACCACCAGAGGCAAATTCTGATTTTTGTCCCCAGACTTCTAGGATTTCAACTCCCTCCTCTTCCATTGAGAATTGCTTGTAAAAACAATTAAGTGTATTCCTGGTGAGCTATAGATACGCAGTTTGTCAGCGACTAGTCTGTAGGGTCCCTAAGGTTCTTTTCAACTTGAAAATAATGATAAGGAAAAAGTATCTACAAAGAACACTGAAAATCTTCCTGCTTCACACCATCCAGCTGATGACTCATAAAGAGTGGAAGAAAATGTGCTAAATCCATGAGCCAAGTTCAGA
The DNA here is from genome assembly GCA_963574885.1 of Lepilemur ruficaudatus. Lineage (NCBI taxonomy): Eukaryota > Metazoa > Chordata > Mammalia > Primates > Lepilemuridae > Lepilemur > Lepilemur ruficaudatus. Next base: position 7,365 of record CAUYRT010005898.1, read on the forward strand.
GCGGTGCACGAGGAAGGCTTCCTCCAGGGGGGACACTAGAGAAAGGGATGTGAGGAAATGCAGTTCCACTAGGGAATGATCCCACAGAAATTGAATCTCCCAGCTTGAGAGCCTAAAGAAAGTGAGTCACTCTGCATGGGAATTTGACCCTGTCTGGTGCCTGCCTTTAACCACTTTTTTGTATTTATAGTTTTTAACTTTAGGACTAAAGGTAGCTTTCTCTGTAATTTTGACGCTCTACCTCCAAAACAGATTCGTTATAAAATTATAGCACAAAAAGAAAAATGTAGAGTGATTTTATCATTATAACTGCTGTCTTAAATATTTCTTTCTATGGTCCAGTCTAAGCTATTAAACGTCCTCTTGACTTTTATGCTTCTAGTTAGTGCTATCTCTCTGACTGTAGCTTGTATCAAGTTATAAATATGGTTCCTTTCTATTTCTTTCCAAAAGGAGCCAAAATATATGGCAAAAAGGAAAAAAACAAACAAACAAACAAAAAGCTAGGATTCCAAATGATAGGCCCTACTCATCTTGGAAGTTTGAAAAAAAAGAAATGAGTTTGAGAACCAAAGAGGAAGGTGAGAAAAAGACAAGGAAATAAAGTTTTCTTGTATCCCATTAGGGATGACACATTAAAGAAAAAGTGAGGGTAGGCAGGAATGATAATACTTCCTTCAATATGGTAGCTAAAAGAGATCTTTGGACCCACATTCGAATGAGCCAAGTCAGGGACATTGGCAGGGAGTGAGCGGGAGAGAAAAGTATTGGTCCATGTGTCAGCCTCCAGGTTTAGAATAAGTCAGAAGATATTTTTGAAAATTTCTTTCTTAGGTAAGAGGTTATTTGTGGTGCACTTGATTACAATTTAAGAGAGATCCACAACTAAAGGAAGGTGATCTAAACCTGGGTACCTGCGTGCAAGTAAGATCCTTTGATTCCCTAAGGCGAGTGACAACGCTGTCCAGAGATGGATTGCCCACTCTGTAGTAATGCACTGAGGACGGCCCCAGTGAGGTTGCCCCAGAGACCTGCTCTGTGCTTGAGAGCATCAGTGATGACTCATAGGAGGTGGAGGAAAATGTGCTCAATTTATGGGCTGGGTTCAGAGTGGTCCATGAGGACAAATCATTTGCTATTAATGATGCAGCGAGATCACAAAGCACAGGAAGCACTGAAGTAAGGAACTGATTTGAATCAACCCAGTGTCTGAATCTGGATGCAAGAGCTGCATGGTACCAGCTGCCAAATTTCATCATCTTGCTCCTGAAAGAGTACTGTAATAGATTCCATCTTTGGGGTGGCTGATATTTCTTTTAAAAATCCTGATCTATATAAAGCTGTATCAACCACTTCGAACCATGTTCAGTGTATCACTCTTTATAAATAGAAAAGAGAAAAATTAGCAGAGAAGAAGAGAAAAGAGAAGCTACAGAGAATTGGTGAAATCTAAAATGTATTCTCATGACCGGTTCCTCAATAATAGGAGAGACAAGGTTGTTCTAGTATCATCTATGGGAATTTTAGATAAGCTATTTTAGAAGGAAAGTGAGCAGAGAGGCAGATGGATGGATGGGTGGATGGGTGGATGGATGGATGGGTGGGTGGATGGATGGATGGGTGGATGGGTGGGTGGGTGGATGGATGGGTGGGTGGGTGGGTGGATGGATGGATGGATGGATGGCAGCTGAAGGGGATATATGCATTGAAAGAAGATGTAGCAGAGCATTATTATCTAAAGTCACTTGAAGTTATTCCAAAGGGGAGAAAAAAAAAAGACAAAGGAAAAACCGGAAACCACATATGGAATTAGCAAAAGCTGAGATGAGCCCGAGCACATTGTGAGGAGGAAGAGCTATTAGGGAGGATGTCAAACTAGACAGATGATCCATCACCAGCGGAAAGCATGAAGCTCAGAACCATTAGCCGAGGCTGTGATCCTCGCAGGCTGGGACTCTGATTGCCTGGAGAGATGATCAGAATCCACATTCTTGGTTGTTGCTTCGAACTTGATGATCATGAGAACATGGCTAGTTCCAAACCACAAGCTTTTCTTGTGAAAGATAGAGCAAGTGGTTAAATTTAAAGTAATCATAGCTGTAGTCTGTCTGTAGCTCAGAGACCCTTAAGAGTACAAAGAGAGCTCTCTTTATAACTGTGCTGGACAGCTATTATCAAGACGTGTTCATGAAAGATTTTATTTTAAAAATAATCCATGCCAAGTATTTGGAAGGATAGGGGCTGGCACCATGGCTTTTAGCAATGATATTTAAAAATTTTTCTGTCACCCCTCTCCCCGACTCGCATTGGTCAGAGACAATATAATTAAGTGTTTAAGAGGGCAGACTAAACGCAAACTGCCTGGGTTTGATTCTTGCTACTACTTTCTTACTGCTGTGGGACCCTCGACAACTTACTTAATGTTTTGGGGCTTCAGTTTCCTCATCCATGAAATGGGAATAAAAGTAGCATTTAAATTGTAGAGTTGCAAAGTGTAGATGAGTTATCGTGTGTAAAGCATTTTGATAGTATCCGGCATAATATTGCAGACACCACCATCCAAAACACCTTTCCCTCTACTTACCAGTTCCTTCTAGTATCTTCTGAGCAGCATGTGGATATACATGTGCTACTGCAGACCCACTGGCCTATGGTCAAAGACTGACACAGGGATGGTTACGTAGCTGCAGTAGAGAAAGAGGAGAAATGGACTTCCTTAACATTCTGGCTAGTTCTTACAAAGAAAATAGGAATTAGTTTTGATGGTATATAGGAAGGAAAACCACAAGAGGGCAAACAAGGCATACGGCTACCAATATTTTTAGTGGGGAAAAAAGAATTGACTAAAATACTTAGAAAATTTGCAGCTCTTAGATATTTAATACATGGTCCTTCTGTGTTCATTATAATTTTCACGGGTGTATTTTTTCACCTGAACCAATTAACCTACCTGGACCACTTTGTGCCATAACTAGTTTGCATTAATTTCAAAGCATGGAGCAAACATTGCCTTTATTCCCAGCTACCAGGATTTATCAAAGCAGCTTTTCATAATGGCTATTTTTGAATTGGCCTTATTTTTCTTAGCAGATTGTAAACTCTTTAAGACAAAAAAATTCTGTTAGCACATCATCATCACTATTTTATTATTTTTAAACTTTACCTTTCTGATTCTCCTGTGCTCAGGCCCGGCTTCCTGGGCAGTATGTGCACAATAAATATTTGTTGAACTATGAATGAACACCAAGTATCGACTCGACATGCCAGGAGTTTCACTCCCTGGTTGAAATCCCCAGAAAATCTTTTTCCAAACCCCAGTTAGATCCAGTGTTATCATAGTGACAGTTTTTCAACAATTATTTAAACAACAAATTAAGTTATTAAAACAATTGCTGCTGTAGGTCGTTAATTAATCAAGATAAATAAATATTCTCTCCACTGTTAGATCAGTTTGAGTCTCCGCGAATACGTGTTCCTGTTTTTATTGTCCTCTTGAAACCACAGCTCGCTGCTGGTTCATCTATTAGGCATTTGAAATGCTGAATTACTTTGCATCGCATTTGTTCTTGTATTGTCTAGGCCCTCGCTGGCCTCCTAGGGTCGTCACACCATAATCTTAAACATAACATGTGCCTTGTGGCCCAGATGTTTTCCAAGAGGGAGTGCTGTAGCCAAGAAAAGCAAGATAGTATCTTAAATACCCAAAGGGATTGATAGGGCTAAAAAGCAACTGCACAGCCAACTGCAGAGCTGTCCAAGGAAAAGTGAGCCTATTATTTGTACAGTTGAGGTTTTTGTGATCAAATAATAGAATTGGAAGAAAAAGAAAATTGTTACAATAAGATCTTTCACTTCGCAGTTTCTCATAATATCTGCTTTCATAGCGTGGACTGGACTGTTCAGCAGTTTGTAGATAAAACGAGGATCAGGCTCGTGGTAAGACAAACAAAAAAAAAAGGAAGAGTTCATAGACTATGTGTTATTTCTTCACGAATGTGACATGATAAGTTTGTAATATTTTCCTAATATTTGCAGCTAACAAAAAGAATGAACAAAGTTTTCTTCTAGAGCTAAACTGGGACTGAGGCATCTATTAACAAACTGCTCTTTTTCTTGTTGTTTCTATTTTTCCCCCTGATAAATTTTATCTTTTTGTGTTGAGCAGAAATACATGAAATTGTGTGTTTAAAAAATTATTCTATCTCCTCCGTAGTGACGCCCCCGTTTGGCCTACTTACCTATTAACAAGGAAACGATATGGTACATTACATCTGTATTTTCATTTCAGTTTCCTACAAGCTGGTTCACATCTTTTTCGTAACCAATAATATAGCTTGTGGTCCTGAGTACGTGAACCCCTGGCAAAGTGTGGAATTTCATGTAAATGTCATGATAATGCCTGAGTGAGACTCAGTCCTACCTCTTGCCTCTGAAGATGTGTTGGTTTTTGTTCTAATCTTAATAGCATGAATTGCCATTGTCTAGCCTAGTCTAGGAGAGAGGACCCAGTGGGAAGCTGACATGGTTACGGGGTCTATGTAGGACTGTAGATCTATCTCAGGAAAAGGGATCTGGGATATCCTTGGCCTTCCTTAGCCAAAGTTTGATTTACCCTCAACTTCAAGATCGTGGACTTAGTATTGCTTTGAATGAGTCAGCATCCAATAGAGCTACTATTCAATGCTAGTTTAGATCCTTTAAAAAGTAGCAGGCTCCCGGTTTTCTCCCATTGAAACCCTATTGTTTTGTATTTAATCAAATCAGATTTCCTCTTGTTTGAATTAGTTATGGGACCCCATGAACCCCTAATTCTCTTGGCCCCGTGGTCCACTTACCAGTGTAGCAGGTGTATTAGCCCCGAGACAGCTTTAATGACTCCTCAATTCACCCAGCACTGTGTGAAAACGTCTGCTCTACTCCAGCCAGACTGGACCTACCTTATCCACAAGTTTATCATGTCTGGACGATTCTCCAGAGATGTATGCAATAATGACAGCCGAGGTCACCGCTAAGTGCTGTATCCATTCCTAGGAGGGTAGGCAATATTGCTGCAGGACATTTAATCCAACGTTTTAGGCCTTGTTCAATTTTCTTTAGGCTCTAAAACTCTGAGCCAGTGAGAGTTCACAAAGGCCCAGGGCTCCAAAGGATTAAAAGTACTATTTGTAGATCTCCCGGTGAAGATAAATTCCATGGGCATCTCAAGAAAGCAAGGGAGGTACCATGCAACTTTTGTTTTTCTTTTGAATATCAACTGTTACCTTGAGCAGAACGATCCTTTATCGGGGCTCTTGATATGTAGACTGGGGTGGTAATTGCAAAAGAAAGAAATAGGAGTTTAAGATGATTTTATTTTATTTTATGTTCCTAGTAGGAGTATCTAACTACTATCCGCGGAATCCGTTACAAGAGTTACGAGGAAATCTGGAATTGTATTGTTGTTTCTCCGTGTGTGTGTGTGTGTGTGGGTGTGTGTGTGTTAGCCATTTATCAAGCCTAAGCACCTCTATCCCCAAAGAAAAGACAATCTAGAAACTTCGATTTCACTCAGGTTAAAAGTGAGATGCAGATTCTCTTCCTGCCTCTGCACTCAATCTTTGCTCCGTTTCCCCTGTGGGTAAAATCCCCCCCAAACATGTCTTCTTGCCCAGGACCTCATTCTCCCAGTTGCACCAGGCACGCTGTTAAGAAACACAGAATCTGAAAATGATCTGAAGAAAAAAGAAAATTCCAATTGCAACCACAAATTTGTCTATTTGCTAGTGAATGAATAAAGATATTCATTGTGACATGTTGAGCCATTCTTAAAAAATGTTCGTGTGCATTTGTTCAAATGATTGAAACGTTGGGAAAAGGTAGCTTTTTAAATGGTAAAAGTTAAATGAAGGAATGACAGCAAAGAAGTTGTGGGAATAGTTGGTGCAGTTAATTTATAAAATCTGTATTTTTTTCCTGCTAATTAGGGAGTTTGCTGCTACTGAGATACGTCGGTGGGATTCTTCTTTGAGCTTTTTGTATGAATGCTTGGGTTGCTTTCTGACTTGATAATTAAAAGCAAATTACATGTATCCCATTGTCCCTGAAAAATGACACTGACTTTATCGTATCATCACCATCTTCATAGCTAGCAGTGAAATACCTTTGTTAAGCATCCACTATATACATAGAAGTGTTCTAATCTACGACAAACAAATAAGTAACACTTTTAGGTCTATTTCCTGTTTTTCCTACTTTATTTCCATAACTTAATGAGTCTCCAAGATTCTAATACGTATAATGACTTTAAGTATATTCCAAATACAGTCAGTTTTGTTTTTTTCTAAGTGTTCTCAGGACAGGATCAAAACTACCTATTATATACATACACCATGAGAATTTAGCACAGTTGGCCCCTGGCAACAGAACGAAGATTTATTCTGTGTAGCTATTTTCCAGCCTGCTGGATCCCGGCCAATTGTCTAATGGATCATGAGTGAGTCAGTTTCATTCAGCCTCTTAGCAGAGTCAATTTGTCCAGCAGCACAGGATTTTCTGTCATGTGGGCTCCTTGCCTGGCATCGCTGTGACAAACACGATCTAACGGTTTGGCCTCCCTAGATTCCAGCTGGGCTTTGGCCCTGGAAGGCTGGCCTAGGGAATCAAAGTCCTCTCGAAGAAGGGAACACAGTGTCATGAAAGCTTTCTGGGATAATGAGGCAGACTCTGCAGTTCACCTAGACAGTATTCAAAAGTGGGCCATGGGACAAAAATATCCACGTATTAAGTTGGATTAATACTTGTGCGTGCAGTGAACAACAGCATTTATTTCCGTTTTGATTACTTTGGGCCCAAATGAGCTTTCTATTTTAAGTAGCAGAAAAATAAGGAAAGCAGGGTACATCTGGACAGGACTGAGTAGCATTTGCTAATGAACCTGAGTCACAGGCCAGTGTTGAAGATTCAGTGTGGCTCCTTTGAAGGAAATCTGCCCAATGCATGGGACAAAGGGGACCAAGTCCAGGCAGGAGGCGAGATACCAGTTCATGTCTATTAATACAATTACTCCTCCAAGATTGCCGAGCATGGAATTTCTCTGTTAGGGTCCTTCCACCTGACTTGTCCAAATCCAATTAGGTGGCTAGAAAGGAGACATCATCACACATACCTAAAATACAAGCAAGTTGTCATGACCCTTGTGGAGGAAAGCCATGTCACCAAATGCTTTTGCTGGTAACAGCCAGGTGATTCGTTAAGGATAACCATGAAGTCATTTTTTCTTAAGGAAGCGACTGGGAGAGGGGGTTGCTGTTTGCACATACACATAATCTTAGAAGAGATAACAAAGCTACATTATGCAAAAGATTATTGTTTTAGCTAATGGCTCTCAGGGCAGCCTAATTTGTCTTCTCTATAAATCACTCATGTTTAAGTGAATAGTTTATAAAAAAAAATTTGCATTCCCAAAGTGGTATACAAGGGCCTGGCATGGGGAACAAAGAACAGCGTGCTGTTTCTTTTTATCCAGTCTCTATTTCAGAAATCATTAGACGGAAGGTGCTTGGTCTTATAAAACTGCAAAATTTTGATTCCCCTTGGAGAAACTGTGCTTTAATGTGTATATTACTTCTCTTCACGTCCTTCTATCTGATACAGTAAAATCAAAACCTAGCCAACCACTGTGGAATCAGGAGAGATGGTGTCATGGATAAAAAAAGTTTTTGTTCTATTGATCAATCATTTTGTTTGCTAAAAGTATGTAAAAGACGTCTTAGGACTCCCTGCTTTTATTTCTGAGAACAAGAAGCAGATCATTTTCCTCTTTAATTCAGTTTTGAAAGACTGTGCATAATGACGCATCCCTCATGCCTGTCTGTTTTCCCCTTGCCTTTTGTTTCTTCCTGTCTAGCCAAAGGAGCAGGTTTTTGGCTTGGTTTCCACTGTGCTTTCGTAGCTGCTACACATCAAGCACATTCTAGCAGATAGAGATTAGTGTCTTCTTCTCACTAAGGTTAGAGGGTCTTCTAACTTTTCTTTTCTGCCTTTCACCTCTAGAATCTATTTGCTTAAAACTCACATTTTAAAAATGCATGTCTTAAATTGCATCCAACACTTGTTAATATCAATTATTATCATAATTTAAAGCCTAGATTGCAGATGTTCATCATAAGCCTCTGCCAATATTCTATGACTGTATCTTTTTCCCATAGAGGAGTGTTCCAATTCAAGTGTGTTTTCTTTTCGAGAGTTTTCTACATGTAACTATTCTGACATTTCCGAGATTGTGCTATTCCTAATATTTAGTCTCGTGAGGTGCTTCGTTTTTGAAACTACTCTTGATTGTGTTTTTTTTTTCATGACCCATCATTGTGCTAGATGGGTTCCTCATTTTTCTTTTGAGCATGACTAATAATAATAAAGTCTGAGCTCCAGTCTCATGTTCCATCTTTTAATTGCATAAAGCAACTATGAAGACCCACGCTGACAAGATCCTGAGCCTAAATAAAATTAGGTCATGTCTAAAAGAAATCACCCTGTGAGTTAAGTAAAATGTGTGGGCGTGCGCACATGTGAGAGAGACAGAGAGTGCAGGCACACACAGCCTGTGACCCTGGTGACGTTTCCCCAGACTGCTTCTACTCACTGTCCTTGTAAAATCAAAGGAGCTTTGGCATGCAGCTAGTACTCACTTCACATATTAGGGCTAAATAAAGCCCAGAGAGAATAAATTACTTGGCTGAAATCTCATAGCTAGGGTCAACTGGAGCCAGAACTTGGGACTCCCAGGACTCTGTGTTCAGTCCCCTTTACTTTGAGACAATTCCGAACAGGACCTAGCACACTGCCCACAATTGGGTACTCAACAAATACCAATGATGAGAAAGGAGAAGGCAGGTGAAATTTTAGCATACCGGTCAGTCTTGAGATACTGAAATTTACCAGCAAGGTTGTGACCTCAAAAATTGCTAACCAAAAACTGGAGGATATTGGTGTACCTTCATCACAGTTTCAGGGGGGCAGTACAGAAATGGATAAAAAGCAGAACCGTGCCACCTTTCATACCTGGTAAATCTGGGACAACACAGAGCAGTCATGGAAGAAGTAGTGGTAGCAAAGTGTTCTCTGTCGGATTGAAAAACTTGTGAATATCACAAATTGTTTGGGACCCAGGATGAAATGGCTTGGCTAGACATTTGCTGTGATGTTGGGTGGGACACTCCGCAGGAGACGTGTGGGTCTCCAGCTTCATGAAATGACACGTGGTCAGAAGTACCTTCTTTGTGCTCATGTCATTAAGTGTCATCTATTAAAAATCGGGTGCTGATAAATGACAGTATTTAAAAAATCAGAGGAAGAAAGATATCCTGTGTCCCCTTATTATCAAAATGTAATATCCAAATAAGGATATAATCAAGTGAACTCAAAACAGTCCAGGAGGGAAGCAAAGGAATGTCCACAGTGCTTCAAGCCAGTGTCTGGATGCTAAAAATCAGACTGACTCGTCAATGAAAGTGACCACAAAATTAGATGATTTTGACCCAAAAGAATGCATTAGCCTCCCTTCCAAGAGTGTTTGCCAGTTTTCCATTTCTGCTTTTCCCCTCTTCACCCCCAGCCCCAGGTGGAGATGAAGATGGTTTTCCATTTTGTTTTGTTTTTAAGAGAGAGCTTCATGTCACTGAGCTATAACGGGAAGGAAGATATTTTCATCAAAACCAACATTCTTAGGGAGATAGGGAAACATGAAAAGACGACTCATGTCTCAGGGAAGCTTTCCCCAGAGTTGGATCATGTTGGATAATGTCACGATCCTCTTCACTTTCAGAGTTCTTTAATTACCTTAGAGAGGAGAAAGAAATACAAGTGGTAGAAATCTACGCCTCTTTTTCCTTAGTGAGAAAAGAGCATAGTGCTCTTTAATTGTAAACTGTGTATCTTCACCCTCCTCAATTCCTTTTCATTTACGTTTAATTCCTTCATCCACAGTAACGTCTGGGCTGCATCCCACGAGCGAGATTACAAGAACCCTGAAAATTATCATTTCAGAAATATGGATCACATTAAGTAGCATCAAAATTTTTGCTGCTTTTGCCTGTGCCTGTCTTTCTTATTTTTTTTCACAAGTTCATTGACAATGGAAGGCAGTGAAGCCTCATGATTCTCTTTCAAGAACCTTAAAATACAATGTAATCTATCTTTAAAGATTGTTCCGTCTGAGTTGTGTCTGATGTAGATTAATAGAGTGAAAGGTCTGTAAGCTGCAGGAATGGATAGATGTTGCCTGCAATTCAATTCCATCTGTAGAACGGGCTTTATTTTTACATTAAACATGAGAGCTGAAAGAGCAAGTTCTTCAGAGAAGTGGATTGAGAAAAATTGAAGTAGTATTGTGGGGGCTGGACTTGAGTCAGCCTGTTTTGTTGAAGGATCACTATGTTACACCAGAGAAGACAACCCCTAGGTTAGTCATTGCTCTGAGCTTTGTGGCCATAATTTTCATCAGCAGTCAGTCCTTCAAATACATACTGCTTGGAGATGCATGGATAGTTCAGAGAAACTCTCGATTCAGTTATTAGATGTTTGCTATTCATAGCCAGAGTTAGCTGCTCATTTTTGGCTTGAGCAAATCAGAGGATTGCTTTGTGCCAAATATTTCCCTCTTTGTTCTATAAGCTTGATGACACTTTCTTATTAAGCTGAATGGTGAGGTTAAACCACCTTGAAGGGCCAACACCCTTGCCTGGGGCTGATACAGTCCTCCAGAATAAATGCATACTGCAGTAGAATTTCAACTCAGTGTTAGGACTCTCTAAAAGAGAAAGCTAACTAATTTTAGAGCTTAAAAAGAGACCTATATCGAACCCATATGTATATGTATGTGCTAGAGCTGGTTCGTACCCAGCGATTGGAGACCAATCAAAAGCCATGGCGATCACTTAGAGCAAAACTGCATTACAAAAATAAATTGCAGAAGCAGATAGGATTTTCATAAATCCATGCAATATGGCTCTGTTCCTTTTTATAGCACCTGAGTTATGGCTTAGGCTTATTAAGAATTAGAAAAACAAATTTCAGGGCTGTCAATGATACTTCAGTGTAGGGAACCATCTGTGAGACATCAATATGCGGAAAAGATATCAGTAATTTTCAATGAGTAAACACATAAGTAAAGCACATAGACTAAAATTGCTTCTTTCTATAGCATTCAAGGAACAGCTGGAAAATGGAAGAAGCGTAGAAGGAGGGACATCAAGAAATGCATGTTAGTGATTCCACTGCAGGAAAAGTTCTTTACAGGAGAGTTACGAGGGCAGACAGGATCTTCTAGCTCTCCAGGAGTGGTTATGGTAACGTGCCCACATTTCAGCAAGGGCAGTATGAGACATAGCATAGCTTTAAGGTATTGCAATAGACATACTTGTCTTTTATTGCAAAGGAGAGAAAACCCAGATGGTTGAATGTTGTGGGCCATAAGAGGCTCCTAAAAGAAGCATGAGCGTTCATAGGAAGGGAGCATGACCGAGTAGAGGCCCAGGAGGACGTGAGCTGGGGACTTGGGCAGGGGAGCAAGGGGCCCTCCTTCAGTTGAATTCAGGATGGCCTTTGCACCAGTGCTGTGGGGAAGAATGGCTCACATCCTCTATGGCTTACTCCATTCTACCAAGGCTATTTTCCGGTAATTTCTAGTCTGTCTTTTTGGACCAAATACATAATGGAGGTGAGATGACAAAACTACGCCCCATGGAGCTGTTACATGGATTTGACTTTTCATATAATATTAAAATCTCAGGGCTGCAAGTCATTTCCAGAGGTGGTTGAGTCTAACCACCACCTCCAGAGCGAACTTCACCCAGGTAGACTAAGGAAATGTATTACCCACCTCAAACATGTACAAATAAGGAGTAAACCTTCCTGGAGAACATTCTACAGCTGCCATTATAAACACTTCCAGGGATAAAGACTCTAAAGCTAACCCATAGTTATTTTACCAAGTCTATTTAAATGCCTTCAATACAAATAAAAGCTATACATTTTCTGTATTTCATCCCTGTGACTTTGCATCTGGGCTCCCACTTCCTAAAAGTGCGATTTGTTTCATGGCCAATGGGTTTGGAAGTCTGTATGAGTAATTTTGCATGGATAAAACCACCATGCGAACTGTAACTCTGCCTTTAATTAAGAAATCATTAAAAATGAAACTTGCCTACTTCCTCCTCTTCTGTGGTTGACAGTGATTGAGAGGCTTGGTGTGCCTGTAGTGGCAGAAAAATGGAATCAGTAAATTAGAGCAGTTGTCAGGCCCAGATTCTGATTAGTTAAACAGCTTGCCTGGGTTAGTGATTAATGCAGTTGTAGGGAGTGAAATCTGCTTTCCTAACGAAGTCAGAAGGGAACCTTTAATGGAATAGAATTATGTGACAGTTGTCCGATTGTATGAACCATCTTTGATCTTACTCAAATGCAGATGTAATTTAATATTGAGACTTGAAAAAAGAATGGGAAGACAACTTCAAATGGAAGAGAACAAAATTTTCTGGTTTCTTTGTTTATTTGTTGTTTTATTTTGCCACGTGTATGTGGTTGGGGCAGCTTTTTAGGTTATTTGTTTAGAAGTTTCTTGCCTTTTGTTGTCTTGAGCCATCTTTTCTCTAGAAACGTGCTGATATTGCAAATGGTTCACATTTTGCTGTGATGCCCATATATAAATCCTTACTCAGTATTAGAGAGATTTGGTTGTCAATAGGACACAGAAGAAATTTGGAAAATATTTAAAAGCCCATACCTCCCTTTCCTAGGATTTAATAATTCCAATTATTGTAAAAAATTTTTTTGTTAACAACTTTATTGCATCACATATCAGAAGATTCATGTCAGTATACAATTCAGTGTTTTGAGTATACTCACAAAATTGTGTGACCCATTACCACTATCTAATTCTAGAACATTTTCATCAGCCCCCAAACAAACCAACTAGCATTCACTTCCCATTTCCTCTTCCCACCCTCTCGCTATTCAAGTAATTTTCATAGCTGATGTTCTGATTAGAACTCTGTATTTGTCTTTTGTGCTTTTAGCTAGCAAAAATTTAATTAACTTAAAACTATTGCAACCACGTATATGTTGGTGCATGTAATTTATTAGAATGTTTTTCATTTCACTTTTAATGAAATCAGGAATAATGGAATATTTTGATATGTTTAACTGGTGAAATAATTTTGGCAACACTGGGAATGAAATGTAAGGGCTAAAATGAATGCTTTTATCTGATTCATAATTGATATAAACAGAAAATCAAATGATCTAGGCAAGTGAAATAAATCATAGATAATTTACTTTTCTAGTGTAAAAACTGTAAGTTGTATAAACATATAAATAGAACACGGATCAAGCATTATCTTCAAAAAATCTGGATTCCTTTTTATATATTCAACAAATATTTCCTTTTTACCGCAAATACGATAAATCCTTATTCCGTTCACCTGTGCTAATTGGTACCTTGGTTTAATCCTGCACATCAGCTAAAAGAATTAAGAGTTAGGCCGGGCGCGGTGGCTCACGCCTGTAATCCTAGCACTCTGGGAGGCCGAGGCGGGTGGATCGCTCAAGGTCAGGAGTTCGAAACCAGCCTGAGCAAGAGCGAGACCCCGTCTCTACTAAAAATAGAAAGAAATTAATTG
>CAUYRT010005900.1:0-89751 GCA_963574885.1 Lepilemur ruficaudatus
ATGACAATAAATATTTCTAGGAAAGTCAGGGAATTTGGGTTCACATGAGTATTTTCACTGCCCGACCTTGGCACGTGGTCACAGAGTTACTGGGCTGCCAAGGGGTCTTCTTGGTCGCCTGGGGAGAGGACGGGTCTGCTCTGAGGACGCAGAGCGAGCTGTGGCACTGCGGGGACCGGACAGAGATTGTTTCCTTGTTTGAAAAATACATTTTAAATTTTGTGGATGACAAAATTAACACGTCCTCCCGAGGGAGAGCTTGGAATCACAGAAGTGAGCCGTGCTCTCCCGGGGAGACCCGGCAGCTGCCGCTGGGCGTATATTTCCCTCCTGTGCTCCCGTCCTGGTTCCACCAGAGCAGGCTGCAATTTGCTATTTATGTTTCCCCCATAAATAAGTTCCGCGCCAGGGCGGCCGGCTGTCCTCAGGAGCACCCTCGCCGTGTCCGTGGAGCCGTCGCTGCCTTCCGGCCCCTGCTGGTGTCCCCTGCGTCAGACTGTCCGGGGAAGGGCCTGAGACGCACGTTTCCAACAATCCGCCCGTCCGCGCGGCGGCCACTGGATCAGAAAATCTCAGAGTGCCTCTCGCATAGGCCCTTAAGATGATAGAAAAAGTCAGTAATATTTTCTTCCTTCTCAGTGACAGAGTCTGGAGCTGTCTGTGGGTCTCCGTGGGACAAATCCCAGCTTTAGGGGCAGACGGACTCAGAGTGCAATTCCGTCTCCTCTCCCTCTGCGACCCGGGCTTCTCTGAGCCTCCCTCTCCGTGCCCGGTGGGAGCTGAGCTGCTGTGCGTGTTCCCAACACGTCCTGTGTAAGGGCTTTGCCTGGCACACCCGAAGTGGTTAATAGGTGGGTTGTTACCTACTTTCACAGACCAGGAAACCTGTGTTCATCTCACCTGGACAGGTGTCGGCAGCCCAGGCAGGCAGGTCCTTGATGTGCAGGAACAGGACAACCAGGACTGTGGCCCCCGGGGCCATGGTGACAATGCCCTGCTCCCTGCCCTCCGGTCTGTGACTGCAAAGAGGCTCCAGCTCTTATAGGGCAGGGGACACCAGCCCAAGTTGTGGGCTGCCGTTTCTCAATTCTCTTGGGGACACCCACTTCCTACAGGCTGCTCAGTTGCACCGGCAGGCAGGACGTTTCCTTCCAGCTGGGCCCCGCGAGCCGCCTGCTTAGCTGGGCCCACTCCCCTATGCAGACACCTTGTTCCTAGTCCAGAGAGCTCCCACGCCCTCCGGAAAGAGTCTGCCTGGTTTGTAGCTTAAGGAAGGCCACCCCCAAACCCCTTCTTGTTCCCAGCTACACCCAAGCAATATCCTGAGATAAGGAACGTTTTGTGGAAGGAGTTTTCCTGCCTTATCTGATTTCCAGAAAATTCAGGGTGTGAGTCAGTCCTTGGGAAGTCAACAGGGAGGGAGAGAAGAAGGTGCTGAGCACCTCTTGCGTGCTAAGGGCCGCTGATATCTCACGATCCTCACACCGGCCCCAGTGAGCCCCAGAGAGCAGAGCAAATTATCTGACAACTACAGGTGGAGAAATTGAAGTCACAGAGCCAGTAAGAGCCAGATGTTGGAATCTAGCATCTGGTGCTCTATGGATCAGTGGGGTTGTTCCTGTTCCTTACACCTGAAGGTGAAGATACCTTGTGTCCCCCCAAATCTTTGAGGCCGTATTCTGCATCTTGGGCACATTAGTGCAGGTGCTGAGAAGAGCTGAGTGGCCACAGGAGGGGAGGAGCAGGGAGAGGAGCTGTTTCGGTTTGCTGTTTCTCTGGCCCAGTGTGCGTAGCTGGGGCTTCCAACCCAAGAGGGAGAGAAGTGGATTGATGGCCGGACAAGGGGCTTAGCAAAGCTGTGGGTGGCTCAGGGGCACATAGGACTTTGCGTCCAGCCTCTGTGAACTGCAATACTAGACTTTGCATACTTCTGTGGGTGGCTTCAGCCTCTTGGTGGAGGCAGGGGGATTTAGTCTCCCTGAGCTACTGCACCGGGAGGGACAGGTCTGGACATCGGTGGTGCAGCCTCCTTTCTTGGAGAAGAGCCAGGTCAGCAACGAGAGTCACCTAGGGTTGAGTGAGGACAAGACAAGAGCCAGCAGGTCTGTGTCCCTCAACTCCACCTGCCAGCAGCCCTCTAGGTGTGAGGGGACTTTCTTTCCTTTGCACTGTCCATGGATTATTTCAGGTTCAATGTCGACAATGCGGCCAGATATCAAGTCAATGTTCCCAAGAGTATGTGGGCCTAAGAATATGAAAGAACGCAAGGTTCTGACATGCTAAAATATCGTAAAGTTGGATCAATGAGAGTCATTTGACTTCTGGCAATGGAGGTTTAGGTATTTGGGGCCATCCGTCCTACTGAGGACAAGCAGACAGAACATTAAAAAAGAGATTTTCTTGAAGGCGTAGTCAAGCCAACTACACAGGACGGGATGGCCCTGCAGTGAAGGAAGGACAGAGACCCTAGAGAAGTGAAACCAGCATTTGGGGCCTCTTTTGCCACAGGGATTTGCTAATCCCCAATGACAGCTGAAAATCTGGGCAGTTACTTTCACAATCTTGCAGTGGTAAAGGTCGAAGTTCGGGGTCCAGAGTCTGCCGAGAACATGGATTTGGAGGTGGGATCCACGGGGCTGCACCCTGGGAGTAGGATGCGTGAGCAATGTCCAGCCTTCTTGTGGGCTGCAAACTGGGTCTGAGACATCTAAGTGTCCCAGGGAAAAAATTTCACCTCCTGAAATTATATTTCTAGTGCCCTCAGGCTCCTAGCTGAAACCAACAAAAATCTTCTCTGAAAAAGAGTAGCATCATTCTAGGTCATTATTTCTGCAAAGTGTCTTTTTTTTTTCCAAATTAAATGCTATAAGACAGTCAAAGATAACCAGATTCATGAGAATAAAAGACAACACACATAAGAATCAACAGAAATAATGGAGGATAGACACACATCTGCAGAAGCTGCGAATACTGAAGTTACAGTATAATTAACGGTAAAAATTGAAAAACATCCCCAGAGACTGAGAACAAGTGAGAATGCCTGTAGTCACCACTCTGGTCAAGGTTGTATTGGGTATCGCCTCCTGGTACAGCAGGCAGGAAAACAAAAACGTAGGAAGATTGGAAAGGCAGATACGAAATTGTTATTTCCAGAAGACATGATTGACTGTGTAGAAAATTCAAGAGATTCTAAAGATACACTAGCAGAATAAATAAGTTTAGCAAAACACAAATTGTATTTCTAAAAACTAGCCATGAAAAATTAAAAAATAAAATTTAAGAAATCTGCAGTAGCAACACCAACGTCAAACAACGGTGAGTAAATGTAACAAAATACATGCTAGTCTTCTGCGTAGAAAACCAACAAGCAGGAACTCAGAGATCTAAAAGAAGATCAAAATATTTGGAAGAATATTCTATGTTCGCAGATCAGAAAACGCAACACCGTAGAGATGTTCGTTTTCCCCTAATTGATCTAGAGATTTGCTGCGTTATCAATTAAATTCCCATTTTTGCGCTAATTGACAAGGTGAAAATTTAAAATGTATATAGACGCCAGGGGCGGACAGCCAAGATGCTCTTGAGCGAGAACAAGAGGACGATTTGCCCGCAAGGTGCCGGTGACGGCTACGAAGCCACAGCGATCGAGACAGGGTGGCGCTGATCAGGGACACACGATAAACCAACAGAGCTGGCTGGAGTGTCCAGAAACAAACCAGGCGGAGACTGACCTTGATGGCGACGGTCGCTCTGCAGGGCAACAGGGAAGAGGCACCTTCAGTAAAGGGTATGAACTACCGAGTATCCACGTGGAAAATCCAGAAATGAAACTTGACTTTTATCCTACCAACAACATCGATGTTTGAGGGCTTGTAGATCCCCGTGTGAAAGGTGAGCAGCTGAAGCCCACATGATAAGCTATCAACTAACCCTGGAGGTGTTTTATGCAGAGCAGAAAGTCACGAACCATCAAGGAAAGGTCTAAAAATCGATGTTGAAATGAAGATCATTTGTTTTTCAAAATACTCCACCGAGAGATTGGAAAGAGAGGCCACAGGGTGGGGGGCTGATATATCACACGGAAGTGACCGTGGCCTTTTATCCAGAAGGAAGAATTTCTACAAATCCCCCTGGAGAGTGGCAAAGTGACTTCGACAGACGCCTATAAAAGAGAATATTTAATAGACAATAGAAATATGAAAACACGCTCAACTTCGTTAGTGATCACAGAAATGAAAATGAAAATCACATGAGCTATATCACCCTATGCTAAACAGTTTGACAGCACCAAGCTACGCGAGGTTTTGGTGAGAATGCGTAAGAAATGGGGCCTGTCGTGCAGCGCTGCAGAGCACGCACGCTGGCGCAACCACGGCGGGAAACTGGCGCATTTTCAACAGTTCTCTGTGACCAGCATCCTCTGTAATGCCCCGCCCAGCAGAAAGGCGTGTGCAGGTGCGGAGGAGACAGGTGCGGCCATGTCCAGTCCCCGCTAGGAATGACCCAAGTGTCGTCCGCGGCGGAGTTGGCCCATCGGCTGAGGTGTGTTCATACCGGGGGATCCTTTTCAGCAGATAAAGTGAACCCATTATAGCTTCATGCAAGGGCTCTGTTGAAACTTCCACACACGTGGCGGGAGGACGCAAGCCAGCCGCGCGGAGGGCGCGTGCCGCCTGCGTCTGCGCCGAGGTCTAAAGCAGGCAGGGCCCGGCGGCGGCGCAAGGGATGGCACTGAGCACTGCGGCGGAGAGGAACGCAAAGGTCGCGCTGTCCAGAGGACAGCTCCCTCCGAAGAGGCCGCCTCCAGACCCGGAAGGGGCACGGGGGCTGGCCAGGGCTGCGGCTTCGAGTGGGTGGCGCACCTGTGGTTTATGCACTTTGGTGACGGGTGTTATAGCTCACTTTAAAAGGGAAGTTTAAATAAAATGTTTTACAAAGTGGATAGAACACGTAGGTGCCACCCGCTGTCCCTGCTGCATGCAGCAAGCAGGGGGCTGCGTCAGGGCTGCGGGCTCCCTGCCTGTCCCTGCCTTCGCTCTGGGGACGCCAAGCATCACTGGCTGTTGCGGCACGCATTGGGTCTGCGGCTGGAGAAAGGATGGAGTGAGAGACCAGCCAGTGAGGCTGGCCAGGGGGAGGGTCCTTCCCCCAGACTGTGCCCGCCCGCCAGGGACACCACGCCCATCCGACGGCAGGGCAGTAAGCCTCACACCGTGAAGTGAGGAGGTCTATCATTAAATGAAGAAGAGCGGTTGCAATGAAATGAAAATACACCACAGCCCTCCAGCAAGGGAGCGCCAGATGGGATGCAGTCCTCTTTCCGGGTCTCCAGGGAAGAGTGGTGGACTGGGTGCCCCTGGGAGCTCCCGGGGGGGTGCGGAGAGCAGGGCCAGGGTGGGAGGATGCTCCCGGCTCAGCAAACACCAGCACACACTTGGGAGGCGGAAAATCCGCCTGGAAGGCCCCGGGCCTGGGGTAGGCGCGTCATCAGCCATCCTGTCCCCACTGACTCCTTCCTCTCTCCCTCCCGCCCCCACGCTCCCTCCCCACTCCTCTCCACGCCTGAGCACCCATTTTAATCTGTTCAGCGGGCATCTTTATGTTTTGACCATGTTCTTGCAAAATGAACGTGTATATTTTAACTCAGGTAAATGGGGCACTTGTTGCCCCTCCTGCCGAGTCCCACTTCACTGCGCCGGCAGTGTGCGCACGGGGCTTTTGTCAGCTCCGCCGCGGCACGTCTAATTTGGTCCCTTGTGTTCCGCAGGCAAGCCCATCCCCGGATGCATCCGCTGCCTTTCCCTGTCCGCCTGCCCAGTCTGGCGGTCCGGGGGCTCTGGCCCCCCTCCACCTCCACTGGTGCTGCAGGGAAGCACCCCAAGGACCTGCGCCAGAGTCCCCGTGGCTCACACCGAGACTGGGATTTCTGAGTCAAATGGGTCTCCATTTGGCCAAGTGAAGCTGGACTGTTCAGAATGGCTTTGCCCTCGGTGGGGACTGTGCGGGATTCTACGCCTCCCCACCGACTCTGACGCCCAGCTTTCTAAACGTTGCTGGCCACTCTGAACCTCTTGCCCTTCACGGCTACCAGTGTGACTTTGACCCATATACTCTGTTCGTTCATAACTTTTGCCCATTTTTGTTTCTGTGCTGGGGCTGCTTCCTCTTACAGTGTATGCCTTGAACTGTAGGTATGGGTCATCTGTTGGCTTAAGACATTGCAAGTATCTTCTCCCATCCGACCAGCTCTCTGTCCGCTGACTTAGTCCTTAAGGTTTTTGAGTCCATTAAAGTCTTTTGTCTAGTGAGCAAACATCTACCAAAGTGCGTGCTCCGTGGTGTCACCTTCGTGGGGTCTGAACTTCCCACGTCTTTGCAGGACGTTGTACGGTCTCACAGGACAAGCCCACTGTCTTAACTCTTCCTGTCTAAAGTTGATATAGCTGTTTGTGGACCTTAAATCTTAGCTCACTTTTGAAGTCCTTGCTTTGGATTGGGATTGCACTGAGTTTATGGGTTAATTTGCAGACTCTTGACGTCTTTGTGGCACCAGGTCTTTCCATCCCAGAGTGTGGAGTCTTTGGAGCCTTCTGGTTAGAGTGTTGTTACTCAGGTCTCACGGAACAGGCCCCCAGCTCTGTGTCAGGATTTTATTTGGGGTCGAGTATCCTAATTTCTGTCGGAATTGGGTCCAGGGGAAGCCACACTTGTCCATGGGGGGTTCGTCCCAGGGCTTGCGGCACAGCAGGAGGAGAAGTGCGCTCAGCGGGTGGGTGAGATGGGACACAGGCTGGCAGCTCCTCACACGTAGGTCACCACAGGCCCGTAGTGCCCCTCCCCCGTCTGTTGCCAAGAGACATGAAAACACACATCCGCACAAACACCTGTGCATGGTGCTCATCGCGGCATTAGTCGTAACAACCAAAAGGCGGACGCCACTAGATGGCGTCCCAGTGATGAAGGGCTGAATAAGACGTAGCCCACCCGTCGGTGAAGTCCCCTCGGCCGTAGGAGGGCTGGAGTCTGACCCGTGCCGCCATGCGGATGGCCCTTCAAAGCACGCTAAGCCAGAGAGCCCAGACCACATGGTCATGACTCCGTTTTCATGACGTGTCCAGAATGGGCGAATCCATCGAGACAGAAAGCGGATTCTCCGTTGCCAGTGGCCTGGGGAACAGGGGGACTGAGCGATGACAGCCAAAGCGATGGGCTTTCTCTAGGTGATGACACCGTTCTAAAACTAGAATATGGTGATGGTCACACAGTTCTGTGAATATGCTAAAAACTATGGAATTGTGCCCTTTAAACAGGGAATTGTATGGGATGTGAATTACGTCTCCGTAACACTGCTCTGGGAAGACGGTGCCAGTTGGGCGTCCCCGACACCCAGGGACCCGGCCCGGGGTCCTTAGATACCTGGGGAGGGCTGACGCTGAAGACCTTGATGGAGTGACTTCTCTTCCTGGTATTTCAGGGTGGGACGGGGCCCCGCCCACTGCTCCCCGCTTCCTTTTCCTCATCCTCCCTCTTCCCTGCTCCCCTCTCGCCCCCTCCTCCCTGCCGGACCCCTGGGCTGGCCGAGCACCAGCCTCTGTAGAGCCCCTTGCAGCTATGGAACGAGAGGCGCTCGGCAGCTCCAGCGAGGGCGGGGGGCTGAGGGCAAGGTGTTGGGCAGTGCCAGCCCGAGGAGGAAACTCAGACCTGGAGCTGCCGAGGTCAGCCGGCCTCTGGGCAGAGGCTCCTGGGGCTCGGGCAGGAAGTGTCCCTCGCCCTGCGGCCCGTTTTAATTTCCCAGAGATGATAACACCGGCGCCGGGTATCTGCCAGGCACCTGAAGACAGATGACCAGTGTTTGCAGGGTAATCGTTTGTGTCAGAGTAAATTGGAATTTATATCTCAGGAGGCAGATAATCCCCTTTAGAACGCTCCAGCGTCCCAGGGACTGGAAGCGCTTGCAGAGACTGCTCGCCGAAGACATACACAAAGCCAGGATCCCTGCTCCTGGAGTCCTGTTTTTAATATCTTAATCGAGCCTAGAAGCTCTAGAATGCCGTGGAGAGAACAGATCCCACCGTGCCCCCCTTCAGCTCTGCGTAGGGCAGAGGCCATTGTCACCCTCTGGAAACTCAGGGGAACAAACCAGGGAAGTAGGTAGATTGGGGGGTGCAGGGTGTTTCTTGTGGCTCTTGTTTTACTTTTATATATGTTTTTAAAGCTTTTGGGTAGATGAGAAAAATCCAGGAGCATGTTCTCGCCTCAGTTAAACTAGCCGTTCTTAAAATCAAAATTACTCTACTGCTTTTTGTTCTCAGGAGCTGGCACGCAATCTGTTTTGCTCCTGATTTAAACACGCTGACAGGCCGCTGCCCGCTCGCCAGCGCGGTGACGAGGCTGGAGGGGACCTGTCATATATAATGCACGGGCCGGGGGCTGGGAGCCGTGTTGGACGCGTGTGTTACCCGACCGAGTCTGTTCCCTGAGCCTCTGCGCAAACATATTTACTCTGCACCAAAGAAGGGGATGAGGCTGCCCAGGATGCTTGTTCGTCGAAGTGGATTTAATTTTTAAACTCGCGTTAGGACAAGATTAACCTTGCTGAAGGGTATTGTGATGTGGGCAGAATGTATAAAACTAATCTCAGACACACGATGCTACAGGAGAAGGCCTGGGTGGAATTAAATATTTATTGCACATAAACACCTGCTCCTCTGCTCCCCTCGTCCCCAAGCACCCCACTCTGTGCGGCAGGTTCTCCGCTGCAGCGGCGGGTACAACGCCGGCCCTGAGGCTCCTTCCATCCTTCCAGCATCCCTGGTCCTGGTCACAAGAGACAGCCGTGGGTGGGCGGGTGGGTTTGCAGGCTCACAGCTGCACACGCATGCACGCACAGGTGCCCACACGCAGTCCCCGTCTGGGTCTTGCTTTCCCGCTACAGAAGGGTGCCCTCTGGGAGGCAGAGAGAACCTGGCCGTGGTCACCACTGAGTCATCTCCATTCTGTTCTGTGAACTGGGGGGCAAGAAAGGGTGTGCCCCGCCCACCCCAAGTGAGGAATCTCAGGGGAGACTGATTGGCTGGTCACCTGCCCATCATCTATCTCGGTGAGGGGCCAGGGGCATGACCAGGGCTCAGGCTGGTCTCTGCCCGGTTTGCCTAGGACTGTCCCCGTCCCAGCAGTGAATGTCCCACATCTGGGAAACCCTTCAGTCCTGGCCAAACCAGGAGGGTTGGTCACTCTAAGTGTAAGAATCCTTCTAGAAATTTCCAAATCCGATCAGCAAGTTGGGTAAGCAGGTTATAACCTTATACCCTGTTTCTCAAGCACTTTGCCTGTGTGATTTCCCCACAGATCGCTTCAGGAAGAGACGTTTCAAAAGGAGCAACAAACAAGAAGTGAAACAAGGTTGGAGCGTGCCTCGTGGCTTTCCCCGGTGCAGCGCGAATCCCCGAATCATCTCGTGGCTTAAATCAAAACCGCCTTTGGAAACTGGCTGATTCCGCAGCCGCGCGGAAGGTGAAAGGTTCCTCTCTTGAGCGTTGCAAACCAGGAGCTGCCGCGGTTACCATCTGGGACTATACACGCTGGGGTGGCAACTACGACGGTCTCTCCACCTGCACGTCCCAAGGGAAAGTCGGGGTGTGGCCAGGCACGGCTCCCGCATGCCCAACAGAGACTGTTGTGGGTCCCAGGGTGGTCTAGACGTCTATATCTCTTCAGCTCCCTACCTGTGAGCAAGGAGACCAAGGCCTGGGCAGCCGACCTGCATGGACAGACAGGGAGGAGGGCGTTCGGTCCCGGAGGGTGCCGGGGACTGTTTTTACTTAGTCCTGAGCCTGTGGTGGGGCCTCGGGTCCCTGCAGAGCAGGTGGCTGTCCAGACACAGGCTGCAGCCACCGTTGATGTAAATAATATTCATGATGGCCTAACAATATCGGGGACTTGCATTGACCCTCCCTGGCACGGTGCTAACCACCGAATCTCCTTGCCTCATCCTCACGCCCTCTGCTTTGCAAGGAGGAAGGTCCTGACCCCAGGACCCTTCTGGAACTCCCCGACCCTGGCTCACCTTTCAAAGGAGCCCTGTTTCCTCCAGGGACATCTCTCTGGTTTAGCTCAGCTGGAAGGATGACAAAGATTCCCTAATTGAAATAATTTACTCTCGCTAAAGAGCAGTAAGCTTAACCTTTAAGGAAGGGTTTTGTTTGTTTGTTTCTCCTTCCTTCCGAACATGCTTCCACTACCAAACAGGTGAGCAAAGCAGGGAGCTGGCTGACTCAGTCCAGGGCCCCTGCCCCTGCCTGACCCACTGGGACCCGAGGCTGGAGGACAGTGCTCTGCAGGGTGCATTTGGGATCCTGGAAGGTTGCCACGGCCCATCGGGCAAGGTGGGGGGTTCTGTTCCTAAGCTGGAGCTCAGTACTGGCTTTAGGCCTTTGACAGACGCCAGGCTGGGGCCGGAGGTGTGGCCCTGGCTCTCGGGCAGGCTGCTGTTGGCGGACACGGTCGGCTGCACTGTGCTCTCTGCACTGAAGCTGCCAGCGATGGGTCGGTCAGGGCAGGGCCACACAGGGGAGAGCGGAGGCTCCTACCTGGTCAGTGTGGCTTTTCCCTTCCCAGCCCAGTGGCTGCAAACCCAAACCGTGGGCCGAACCAGGACTGGCTTCCCCGCGCGGGCCCAGGGAGGTGGGTGTGGCCCCTCACTGCTCTGGTGTCGGGAAGGCCAGGGCCACCATGGTCTTGCTCATGGAAGAGCCAGATTGCCCGGTCAGCTCTGCCAAAAGGCAGGCGAGGAGGAGGGAGAGACACTGCTATAGAGGCCCTACCAGCTTTCCGGAAGGCTCTGCCACCCACATTGCAGGTGACAGAGCAGAGGACCTGCCAGGGAGGCAGTTTCTCCATTGCCACTAGAAACAGAGTCCCGTGGAACTGGGCCCTGAGACTGGAGTTGGAGCCGAACTGGCGGCTGGCCATGAGGGCGTGGCCCTGCTCTCCGGGCTCCGTCTCCCCAACCAGGGTGCGGACCACGCTGGCCCCACTCTGACAGCAAAGTCCACAGCAGAGTACGTGCCCGGCATGGTGTGCACGCTCCTCTGACAGCCTCCGCCGGCACGTGGGAGCCCCAGAAGCTTGTGGCACCCGAAGTCCTCTGCAGAAGCCCCAAAGTGAGCAGGACAGTGCCGCCTCTCCCTGGCCGCCCCGAGCTTCGGCTGCTGTGACTGCAGGGGGAGGGAAGACCACTGGACCCCTCCTCTCACACCACTTGCAATATGCCCCTCGTTCGATCAGTTTTACCTCCTCTGTGACCAGGAGCCCTTCCCTCTGGGACCCGCTGCCCCACCCTCCGCGGCCCCTGCCAGTCTCCTCCACTCCATGGGTGGGTTTGTGGCACCCCATGTTCAGACCCGCCACGCTGTCCTGGTAGGATCAGGTCGCCCTCCTGGCAGCCTCTAGGCCCTGTGTGCCAGTTTTCCTGGGCCTGGCCCTATCTGCCATCCGCCATCGTGCCGTCTAGCCATCCAGCCATCCAGCCATAGGGCCTCTCGTAGGCAGCCACCCCGCTGCCCCCAGGCCTCCCCAGGCCAGTGCACCTGCCCTGGACGCTTGTTTGTACCTGTTACCTGCCACTGTTCTTTAGCCGTGTCCTCCCATCGCTGCCCAGGGACAGCACATCACCCCCCCACCCGGATCCCACCGTGTCCCTGGGACGACGCCTTCGTCTCCTGGCCTGTATCCCTTTCCCTTGTGTCTCGCCCCAGCATTGGACGCAGGCTGGGTTTGTCACTGACGCGCAACCGCTGGTGGACGGATAATGAGTGAATACACAAAGGCTGGTCTCAGGGGGTCCCTGCAGGCCTGAAACTGACTCGGGGACGTGATTAAAGCCAGAGGGTGCCTTTCCTGCTCTGACGGCAGACAGGAGGCGTGGCGACTGAGCCCCGTGTGCGTCCAGCGGGAGAGGACAGAGGCACAGGCTGAACTGCCCTTGATGGGCCCTGGCTACTGGCAGTCAGAGCCCTGCGGCGAGGGTTCTGCTAGAGCAAGCCCGTGGTACGTGGAGAGAGGACAGGGTCACCCTCCAGGACGCAGTGCACACGGTGGGCAGGTGGGGACCTTGACATCCAGGCACAGCCACGGCTGCAGGGGCTCCAGCACCTCAGGCTCTGGAGATGGGATGCTCCCAGCACTCCACTAAGGGCCGGGCCAGCCATACGGGACGGACCTTGAGCATCCTCTGTTCTGCGTAGGTAGATGGGCTGCAGCTCAGCTGCTCCGGGTGCTGGTCCAGCCTCTCTGTCCCTGTCCTTGCCATTTGTGCAGAACCCATGCTCCATGGCTAACGGCAGCATCCTCCAATGGGACCCCAGACAGGCCGGTGTTGGGCAACATTCTACGCGGGAGAGAGGCTTCCCACACCGGCACGAGGGGATCAGCGTGAAACATGGTTCTCTAATCACAGGGCAAAGGCAGCAGGAAGGAGTCTGGCTGGCACCTGCCATGTGTGTGTCCAGGGGGACGAGGACACTGGGCAGCCGGCAACCCTTGCTCCCCCCGCCCTCCCACCTCTTGGAGTGCCCTGCACCCTTCGGCACTTGTGCTGAGCACCAGTCCTGGGCCCGGCCCTGTCCTAGAAATAGAGCCCTGAACGCAAGGGCAGGTCCCCTCTCAGGAGCTTCCAGACCTTCCCCTGGGTGGTGGGGGAGGCAGCCAGCACTCGGGAGCACCGTGTCATGGGGCCCATGCCCAGAGTGGCCCAGACGCCTCTGCCGAGGTGCTGTCTGAGCAGAGGCCCACGCATCCTCCAGAAATCCCAGAAATCCCACCTCGTGGGAGGCCAGCCCTACATCAGCGCCCTTCCTCCTCACACCGAGAGAAGGTCAAGCCGGACGCCTGTTCTGGACGACCCCGGCCCCGTGGAGGACCTCCATGGCGGGAGGAAGACGGGAGATAAACACTCCAGACTCAGCGTGCCAGAGCGGCTTCCCTGCTTCTTAGATTATTTTTCCTTGCTTCTCAAATCTTATGCAGTGGGAAATTATTACTTTAATTACCAGGTGCAAAAAATAGGAACAAAACCTGTATCTGATCTTTCCGACTAGCTCAGATGCCCCCTTCCAGCGGTGGGAACACTGGGACACTCTGCAGTGAAGGGCCCCCAGCAGCTTCACAGGCGTTAAAGAACGACCAGACTGAGCCACGTGAACTCTCTGTGTGACAGAGCACAGAGGCCACAGCTCACGTTTGAGTGGCACTTGGCAATCTACAGGGACTTTGACCTGCGTGTACCTAGGACAAACCTTCAGATAAGCGGGGAGGGGAGCCCAGTGGTTATCGCCTCGGGACGGGTCAACAGGGCAAGTTCCCTGTCCCCAAGACTCCCTGATGACGGGTCTTGGGATCAGGCCCTGAAAACTAGCTGGAGGGCTCCAGCCAGGACAGCACAGAGGCCACACCTAGGCGAGGACACACTCACACCCTCGCCCTGCTGTGCCTTGGGGCAGGCTGTCTGAGGGCCCAGGGACTCTTCTCCGTGGGCTGGGGAGGAAACGGGACCAAGTCCTGTTTTTTAAATCACCAAATAGGAGCCACTTCTGTCCCTCCCTGCTCTGCCCCCCAGAATCTGAGCACCGGCACCCGCGGAGGCTGCTTTTGTTCTCTCCCGTTCTATAAAAACACTCCCGAGCCTTTCTGTTGCTGCAAAGAGAGCTTTGATTCTCTGCCGAGAATCTGTACCGCAGGCTCCAAAATGGGACCGTTTCTCCCGAGAGGAGCCAGAGGAAAATCATTTTGTCGGCTCCAGGTAATTAAGTCGCCACGCAGTTACGGAACATGCATTATATGATTAATCCCCGGGACGGCGGGGATATTTTTCATCTGCAGAGCTCTCCTCCACTGTTCATTAATCATCTCAGTCCCCAGGGGAGAGCGGTGCTGGTTCTCGTCTCAAGAGCAGGGAAACTGAGTCAGCTGTGCCCACTGCCCGCCCACTGTGGTGCAGAGCAGAAGGGGTCCCTTGGGGCTCGCTCGGGAAGGGACGAGGCTTCCTGCCCCGGAGGCTCTTCCACGGAGCATCTCCCTGCGTCCCCAGCTCGCAGGGCAAGCATGCGGGAATCAATAGAGATGTTATTTCAAATAAGAAAAAAGCCGCCCAGCTCTGCTTGGCGCGGGCTGCTGTTGGCTTTGACCGCCTCACACGTGGCTTTGTTCTGCTTTCTCTGGTACCTGCACATCTTCCCAGCCACCCCAGAACGCTGGCTGTCTTGCCATTTTCTCAGCGAGCAGTTTAAAGGAAAGTGCCGGGCTGCTCGCAAACGCCTTCCTTTCCAATTGGGACAGACTGCTATAAATACGGCACATCCTGTTTTGCATTCAGATTGTTGCGAAAGTTTGCGGCTGTAAATAACGTGCTCTCGGTGCTCAAGACAGAGTTACATTATTATTTTCCCCCATTCTTGGAACGGGTAATAAATTAATCGTTTCTTTTGCCCCACCGTGCCGCAGCAGTGGCCGTGGAGCAGACTGCTCTGCACCTGCCACCGAGGCTCAAAGGTGACCTGTGTGCCCGGCCGGGCCAGGAGAGGAGCAGCACCGGGGTGACCTGCCGAGGGGCGGGTGGCTGGGGGCAGTTTCAAGTGTGTGTTTGGGGGTGCTGCTATTCTGAAACAGGGCTTCTCTGTGATGTTTTCTCCAATGACATAGTTCATCCTCAGAGCTCAGAGGCTGTCATTTGACACAGGGGGAAACTGAGGGTGGGAGGAGATTTCTGGAGCGAGCCCCACCCCACACACACACACACTGTCCTCGAGCACAATCTGCTCTGGGGCAGGCGGCCTCGCAGACCCTGGGAAGTGGTGTTTCTCCCTGGGGTACGGGAGAGCCGCTGTTCCCGGGCCCTTCCTGGTGGAAACGGAGGCCACAGGGCAGGCCACAGGAAGGGCCCCCAGGGCAGATCTGCTGGCCTGGCTCACACACCAGGCCTCGATGTGCGACCTTAAGCAACCTCTTGGAGTCTGCATTTCCTCGCCTGTAAATGAGGCTGAAAACAGCCTGGACCTCCCCAGGCAGGGAGGCACTCCACCTGTCGATGCTGTGGGCACCCTGCCCAGACTGGTGCTATCTACACCTGTAGCTAAGACCCACCAGGGGCATGGGGACCCCGGCTGCACCTCAAGCCTGTAGGTGCATTTGCGCATTTGAGGATCCCGAGGCATGCCCATGTGGCCCATTCACACGTCCCCAAGCACCCTACTGTCCCACCTCTGCCCTCCTGGCCCTGCTCAGGTAGGTGATGGACAGGTGGATGGAGGGCCCACGTTGCCCTTACCTCCTGGGTAGCCCGGAGGGAATGACACCCCCACTGGGATCTAACTAGGCCTCCATTCTCAGGTGGCCTCCCAAATGGGGAAAGAGAGTCAGGGCTGGCGAGGGCCTTGCGGCTTCCTGAGGCCTTGTGGGAGACAGGAGAAGCCAGCGTGCTCGGCAGGGAGCCCCACGGACGCCCTCGGGCTCCAGCCAGGCTCTGCATGCCGGGCCTGGTGCTTAGACTCCCTCCCCCCAACCTGCCAACCCCTCCAGGAGGTGGGAATGAGATGCCACCGCCTGCCGTGGAGACCCTGTTTCTGTAGGGGGAGCTAGGATGCTGTCTGGTAAAGGAACCCCTCTAGCCTGCTCGGCCTTTTCAGCCTTTGGACCGGCCACTCTCTCCAGGGGGCTCAGCCTGCAGACTCTGCCTCCTCCCTGCTCTCCCTGGCTCGTGTCCCTGGTGGCCGCCTCGTCATTCTCCTGTGTGTGCTTCTCTGCTCCCGGCTAATGGGACTGCATGGGAAAGTGCGGAGAAAAGCCGTGCAGCTTGGCGAGGGGTGGGCAGCCGGGGGCTCACACACTGCCTTTGCTGAGAGCCTTATTAAGCGAGCCCTGGGGGTTTGACTTTGGAAACGTGTCCTGCAGTGGCGCAGCCTTGCCCCAGGACTGATTAATTCCTGCTCTCAAAGGCTGGCCACAGCCTCTGCCCACCTTTCTGGCCAGATTTGCTGCTGCCCCCAGACCTAGAGTTTGTGGGCGAGAGAGACACTGACAGCGGGCCAGGTCAGTGCATGCCACCCAGCCTCACCGCCCATGCGCTGCAGGCCCCTTTTAAAGATGGGGAAACTGAGGCCCAGAGATGTCAGGGAAATTCAGCGAGGGGGAGGTTGATGTTGAACTGAGCCCAGGTGTGCCCGGCTCCTGGCTGAGCTTGTCCTGAACCTGCCTGCTGCCTCTGAGAGCCCCTCGGGGAAACACTCCCTCCCCTCTCTGTGCCCGGCTTTAGCACAGATGCCTGTGCCCGGGACTGAGTGTCCACTCGCAGGGACCCACCCCTGGGCAGCACTGCCCTCCCTCTCAAAGCTCCTCTTTAGGGGGGCTCAGGTGACCTCGCCTCAGGTCTCCCTATGTGGCAGGCTGAGGACCTTTCTGGGCAGCTGGTGGGTGGTGGGGCAGAAACAGCCAGCAGGGGTTTCAGAAGAGGGCAGAAAACCAGAAAGGCAGGCAGGCGGACAAGCCTCACTGTGCCACCTTGCACACTCTTTGTCACCAGATGGCCTTAACCTTACACTTGTAAGACCTGATCTTGGACCTCAAAGAACATAGACGGACCCTCTTTACACAAGTGGGTAAACTGAGACATGGAGTGAGGAAAGTGATTGACCCAGGACACTTAGCTGGTCACAGGTGCGTAAAGTCTTGGGTCCCTAGTTTCTGCCAGGAGACCCTCGCTCTATTCCCTCGCTGGGCCAGAGCTGCACATGGTCCTGGGAAGGCCACCTGGAGGGCGGAGGGCAGGGAAGTGTCCCCATCACAAGGCACTCTAATGTGGCTCCGGCTCTGAGCCAGGTGTCTCTGGTCGTGAAGGTCGGGAGCAGCTCACCTTTCCTGTGGCTCAGACCCACTGAGCCTCCCAGAGCTTTGCAGGTGGCCCCGCCCGGCTGGGACAGCTGTCCTGAGAGAGGTAGCCGTGGCCCTGAGGAAGCTGCCATGTGCTGGGGGGATGGAATGTGGTTGGGGCCACTTCTGGAAGCCCACTCCTTGGTTGTCCCAAATGTCACAGTCTGGGGCCCCTGAAAGGGTGGCTAGGCTACTTCTCAGGGCATGAGTCGTGGCTGTCTGGTCGGGGCTGGGCAGAGGGGAGGCCTCGTGGGGTCTGACTCCTGACTTGAGGGCGGAGTCCAATCCCAGCTGGGACCAGCAGTTGGGGGCAGACAGATGGACACCACTGGGTGTCACCCAGGGGCCGCAGGGGACCTTGCGTGGCGGCTGGTCCCCAGCGACCTCCTCCAGATCTGCAGCAACACTAGGCCTCTCCCAGCAGGAACCTGACTCCATCTGAAGATGTCCCTTTGTTCTAAGATGCCCCGCCTCCTTTTTGTCATGAAAATGTCCTCACCCACTGCAGGACAGTTCTGAAACTCTGCCTTAGGCTTTTTTTCCTTGGGTCTTGACTCAAAGTCAGTTCACCCAGGGTGGAAGTAACCGGGCCAGATTTGCCTAGCTCGTGCTGGAGAGGTGACCTCCCCAGGCAGCCAGGCAGGGACCTTGACCGGGCTGCACCCAGACCCCAGGAGGGGGCAGTGGGGGGCAGGGTCACTCCACCGGGCTTCCCTGGGCATCTGTGCCTAGACCTTTCACCCTTCCCCGAGGGAGCCCACAGGTGCCCGCACACGCGTGTGCAGAGACACCCCACGCAGAGGCACAGTCACGCTCCCACACACTCCTCACCCCTTTTGCCCGTTTTCTCTCATGGGTCCTGCAGCACTGGCAGGGTCTGCTTGGGTCACCTGGGCCCTGGGAAGAGCCAGTGTGGCTGCCACCCTCCCTGCAGGGCGATGCACACTCGTTGACACACACCCTGTCTGGGTCTTTCTCTCCTTCTACAGAGCAGCGCTCTTTGGGAGGCAGAGAGAACCCAGCTGTGGTCACCATGAAGTCACCTCCATCCTATTCTGTGAATTAGGGGACACAAGACACTGTGACCCCCCCCAATGCCAAGTGCAGAACACCAGGGAAGACAGGGCCACAGCCTCACCCCCGGCCAGGGAGGCTCCTGCCATCTGTCTCCAAGGATGCTGGGCACGGACAGGCTCAGTGGTGGCAGCTGGATGAGTCACTGTGGCTTAAATGGGTCTTCCTGGCCCCCAAAGCAGGTCCCGCTCCATGATCCCTCCTGGGGGTTGCGGCCACTGTGGGGGAGGGTCAGGGCCGGCTCGACATCCTCCCTCCCAGAGGCGGCTGAGGCCACAGACAGCGAGCCGTGGGCATGGGTCTGCCCTTCAGCTCACCCTGTGGTGCCCACCTGGGGCCTGCCTCCCCTGCACCCCCTGCTTCTGGGACCCCCACCCTGGCCCCGGTAGGGCAGTGCGGGTGGACGGGGTGCAGTCCGGCCCAGCTCGGGGGCCAAGGGGGCCTGTCACTGACGGCAGACAGGCCTCCTGGGGCCTCCGTCTGGGGAGGCGCCGCCAGGCCAGGGTCCCGCTCATCCTAGAATCCACTCGGGCCTGACGCGCAGTCGGTCCAGGCCACAGTGTTCTGTAAGTACCGCCAGGTGCTGTCAACCCAGGTGACATTGAAAAGTTAGTGCGTGACCAAGAAATGTGTTTCCGTAGTCCCCAGCCACATGACCTGGCACAACTTCCTCCACCCGGGCCCCGTCCTCACCTGCAGGCGCGGTGATGAACTGAGTGCCGCGACACATGCAAACAGCCGGCACGGCCGGCGTGCACGCAAACCGCGAGAAACAGCAGCGCTGATGAGTGTGGCTTTGATCACAGTGATTTTCCCAGTCTTCTGATTACAAAGGCCACGGGTGCTCGTTATAGAAAGTTTGGCAAAATGCAGAAAATTAACAGCAAAAATTAAAAAGCACCTAGAAATAACTGCTGTTAGCATTTGCGATCCTTCCTTCCCGTCTTTTCACCGAGCCACGTTTCGGCTCAGCTGCCGCCGCCGTGCTCTGGCTCAGATTCCAGTGCTCCGGAGCAGGGCACTTTCGCACTGACCCAGGTGTCCCCTTCCCTGCTGGGCTCACCCCCCAGCCGCAGCTCCACCTCCTCCCTGACCGCAGTGGCCAGTCTGCCAGCACCCCCCATAGCTCAGGGCCACCCAATAGCCCCACCTGCAACACTCGGGTGTCCCTCACCTTGGGTTGGCCCTGAAGCCCATTATATGGGTGGTAAACTGAGCTCACTCTTGAGCCCCCTACACAAGGTCACATCCCGCTTGCAGAGCTGGGCTCTAACCCCGCCGTGGCCCTCCTGCTCCCTTCTCCTGGGGCCACGGGGAGTGGTAAATGTTTCCTGACCTTTAGGAGACACTCACCAGGGAACCTGTTGGGTGTGCCCAAGAACCGCTGCTCCCGGCAAGAGAGGCTGGGCCCTCCCCACGCCAGGGGTTTCTGCAGGGCAGCCCCACACGGCTCTCGCGCAGTTGAGGCACAGAGCTACGCTGGCCTTGCCCTGGATTTGGAACAACGCATTCAGAGCACCCTGTGCTCGTAACTCGCAGGAAGCAAGTGATATTACAAGCGCACGCGGCACTTTTAGGCCACGCCTGCCTCAGATCCATCACTGAAACCCAAGTTCTGTCCTGACAGGTTTGCCTAGAAACCCACCAATGTACAGCGTCTATGAACTGCCCCGTCGGAGGGCCCAGACCAAACTGTGTTAGGGAACAGCAACCGCAGCAACAAAAATCGTGTTTCTCCAACTGGCCCTGGGAGGGGCATCGCTGGCGTGTCCCTGGAGAGGGCTGGAGCTGGCTGCCGGCCAGGGCCCACAGGGTGCGCACTGGTGAGGCTGGCCTGCGGCTGCAGCAAGGTCTGGGTCGCCCCCGCTCCAGCGTGGCCCCCGATCATAGGGGATATGCCCACAGGTGGACCCTTTCCTGAGACTATTTCCTGTGTGCCCAGATTTGGTGTGTGCCCTGCCCTCTTCCTGCTACCTTGCAGGACTCAGGGCTAGAGTGGGAGCTGATACAGCTCCCCAGGGGCGAGGGCAAGGAACGGCAGGAAACTGTCACCCAGGGGCATTGGAGGCGCAGACTCCGCTGCAGTGTCCTCCAGCCAAAGGGTTTCCTCTCCTTCGGCTGCCGTCGGCTTTCAGGCAGGACAAAGGTCCTCTGCTAACCGACCCACGTCTCGTGCTCTGCAAAATCATCCCGTGGGCGGAAGCACAGGAGGCTTGGAGACCGTCCTCCCTTCTCTTGCTCGTTGGCCACGACTTCCCGGTGCTCGTGGGCGCAGCAGACAGATGCAGGCACGGCTCTCAGCCTCACCCCACTTCCACCTGAACCAGCGCAGGGAACCGGTCACCAAGCAGGGACAGTGCTGGGTAGACGTGGGGTCCCGGGCCAGTGCCAGAGAGACGGTTCCCCCACAAAGCCCGTCTATGGTTTACTCACCAAGACGCGTCATTGGGTCTGGCCTCACCACCCCCATCCTGTTGTCCTGGGTACTTCCTCCTGTGCTTAGTTTTATTTACCTGTTTGCTGTTTGTTTGTTTATTGCCTCTTCTTCCCCACGTGAGCATCGTGAGCACAAAGTCAGTGCTCGTCCAGGTTTGCGTTCTTGCAAGCACCGGTGGACGTTCACTGAACAGGTGAATGAATGAACGGGGCCCTTCTTTGTGCCGGGCGTGGAACGGGCACGGGAAACGCAGAGAGGGTTCAGGGGGTCCCACCGTCGAGACATTCATATGGGGGGAGCTCACGACTCCCAGAGATTCCACTCTCAGGATGTACCCAAGAGCAGTGAAAGCTGTGTCCTCGAAAAGGCACGTGTAGGAGTATTCATAGCAGTTTCATCCATAATAACCCAAACATGCAAAAGCCCAACGACTGTCACTAGGACAGATAACTGCAGATTTGGCCGTGCTGGAACATACTCCACGATGGAAGGGAACAGCATGGAACTCCGTGGAGGAAGCCAGGCACAAAAGTACCGCGCGGTCCCGCTTGCGAGCTTTCTAGAGCCGGCGAGACAAGTCGCCGTGACGACGACCACGCGGTGGGCGGGTTGCTGGGGCCGGCCAGGGGCTGCCTGGAAAGGGGCTCCAGGGAGCTTTCTGGGGTGACAGAAACTGTCCATAATTGGGGGTCTTAGGGAGATGGTTACATGGGCGCCTATGGTTCCTAAAATTTATTAAATTAAGATCTACGCGTTTTATTACATTAAATTGTATCTCAGATTCGGAAAGGAAAGGAGAAGAGAGCGCACCTATGGGTCCACGTCCGCGGCACGCACCAGCCTCCCTGCTCGGGGCTGCTCCCCGCCTGCCCGTGCTGTGCTCCACCGGGACCTCGGCCACGGGTAGGCGTGCAGTCTTTCTTGGTCCCCGCGGTTTTTTCAACAGCTTTATTGAGATACAATTCACACACCAAAAATTTACCATTTGCAACGCACAATTCCGTGGTTTCTAGTACAGTGAATTCGCAGAGCTGTGTGGCCATCAGCCCAGTCTGATTCTAGAGCGTTTTCATCACCCTTCCTAAAAGCAATCCTGTATTTATCAGCAGTCACTCCCCAGTCCCACCCCTCCTCTGAGTCCTACCTGAGCTCCAGACAACTGCTGGTCACTTTCTGTCCCTATGGCTGTGCCCAGTCTGGACATTTTGTGCAAACGGAGTCGTGCGCTATGTGGTCCTGGCTCATCCGTGCTGTGGCGAGTTCTAGTACTTTGTTCTTTCCTGTGGCCGAGTAATGTTCCATTGTATGTGTATGCTGCATTTTGTTTATTTATTAGCCAGTCAGTGGGCATTTGGGTTGTTTCTACTTTTTGGCTATTATAAATAATGCTGTTAGGAACATTCATGTGTGAGTTTTTATGTAAACATATGCTCTCAATTCTCTTACGTATATACCTAGGGGTGCAATTACTGGGTCGTATGGAAACTCCGTGCTCTGTCTCCC
The DNA here is from genome assembly GCA_963574885.1 of Lepilemur ruficaudatus. Classification (NCBI taxonomy): domain Eukaryota; kingdom Metazoa; phylum Chordata; class Mammalia; order Primates; family Lepilemuridae; genus Lepilemur; species Lepilemur ruficaudatus. The sequence continues at coordinate 21,935 of CAUYRT010005900.1, forward strand.
GATGAAGCAAATGGTGCCAAAGCGAAGCTTCCTCTGCTCTCTCAGCAGGCCTTTGAGCGACCAAGAATGCCCTCAGCCCTGTGCGCTTTCTCTGCCCGCCTCACGCTCACCGCCACCCCCGCTGTCCTTGCTTCTTCCAGATGTCAAACCAAACCCTCCAGCTGCTTCCCACGCTCAACCCATCGTCTGAAGTTGGAATCTCAGGACCACACCTGGGCGCCTGTACCCAAGTCCCACGGCAGAATAACCTCCCACACGGTGATCAGGGAGAGACCTCAAAGGAGTGAAGGAGCCCTGTGCAAATGTCCCCAGACGCATTCAGACACCACCCACTTTTGTTCCTGCAGCTGTCACGAGTCCTTAGGGGTGCACTGTCAGGCGAATGGATGGAGGGAGTGAGATGGAGCACGCTTTCTGATCTGACAACCATCAGTGTCAGGAGGGAGAAATGAATTCTCAGCGCACTGACTCTGCGGAGCTTCTATTAAAATTCATGCAAAGTTCATTTATTCGGTGAATATGTATCGAGCTCCTATCATGCACCTGGCACTGGGGGGGAAAATGAGAACACAGGTAGACACCCAGCACCCTGGCACTTACACCTTGTGGGTTCAGAGAGCTGCACCCACGGCCCCTTCGGGACCCGGGTCTGGGGAAGCCGTGTGGCCTGTACCCGTGTCTGAGCCGCACGTGGCAGACTTTTGCCTGGCTGAGTGGGCGTAGCCAGAGAACGTGCTGTACTGGGGACCCTGGCGCGCATCCATGGCTCGGAGTGCCCTGGAGTCAGAGGAAGGCGACGGTTAACACACAAATACGTATTCTCGCTTCAATCTGGCCTTCAAACAAGCCTTTAGATGCCCACCGCCCTGTTCATTGTGGGGGTGTCTGATGGAGCCCAGATGACGGAGGCGCACACACTGACAGATGATGAATGAGGTTGGTTCTGGGCGTGGCGATAAGCCAGCCTTCCTTTGCACCTTACGCCCCGCCCCGCCCCGCCCCGCCCCGCATGGGAGGCAGGGATGGGTGGTTCTGCTCCATGCTTGGGAAGCTCCTGTGTGCTCCCCCCTCTGGTACAGTCCACGCTGCAGCGTGGCAGCCTCTCTTGTCCCTTGCTTGGCCTTTGCCATGGAAGAAGGAGCTCCTGGGAGGGGTCACGGCCCAGGCCAGGGACGTCTGTGCCATCGCGGCTTGGTGCATCCACGCTGTCTCCTGGGGAGGGAGGAGGCACAAGAGGGGGAAGCCTGGACCATCTGTGGGAGACGCTGCCCAGTCTGTGGGTGCCACGCCGACAGAGACACGTGTTCCCACATGTTCCCGCCACTCAGGCACCAACCTCCCTTTAAACTGCACCCACAGCGAGGAGCCCTTCACCGTTTGTCGATGGCAAGGTGGGACAGCATGTTCTGAGATCCCTTTCTCCCCTGAAGTTGCAAAGAGTCAACAAGAAAGACAAGAGTCTATAATGCTCCCCTCAAGGAACCATTTTTTCCCAGCATGGGGTTAAAATTTTACATGAGGCTGCAGTGAGCCTTCTCGTCTGTGTGCATGGGTACATGTGTGTACGTGTGTGTGTATTTGCGTCTCTGTATGTGCATCTGTGTGTCTGTCCATGTGTCTCTGTGTGTCCACGTCCCTGTGTCCCTGTGTGTCTGTCCGGGGGTGTCTGTGTGTACGCACGTGCCATGTGCACACACGTGTCTCTGGTCACTGGTCCTATTCCTCTGGGCTCGGGGGCTTGGTCTCTGCGCTCCAAAGGGTGCAGCCAATTTTGTGAATTTCACGTGTCCTATACGACGCTTTCGCTGGAAAGTCTGGCTGGCCTCGGACGTTATCGCTGTCCTCCCAGTGGCTGCCACACACACAAAGAGCTGCTTTTTCATCCTGCGGGAGTAGTGGAACAGGGTTTCACTGTGCGGGGATTAGGTTTGTATTAGGCTTTGATCAGAGAGGCAGAACCACTGGGAGATGTATTTAAGGGATTTATGGTAGGATTTGCCCTTATACGACTACGGTCTACGGAGGTGCCTGTCTGCGTCTATACAGCAGCCGGGTTCAGCAGGGCGAGCGGGACCGAGAGCTCTTGTCTGGTGGGGAGCAGGACGCCCTGGAAACTGCGGGGACCGTCCCCTGCAGGGCCATCTCACTGCCATGGCCTTGCCCACCCTGGGCCCCCACAGGGGAAGCTGAGGCCCTTCCTCAGGAGCTCAAGACACACCTGGCCGGGGGGTGAGAACCCGCAGAGGAAGCCGTGGGAGCAGCATTTGTTGCCACGGGTCTGGCTGCTGCCACGCCGACAAAGCCCCTCCCACCCCCCCACATGACAGCAGCAGGGCTGCACTCCCTCCCCAGGGTTGTTCCTGCTCTCCGTGCACAAAGCCGCTTGGCACAAACTGACCCAGGTCTGTGTGGTGCAGCTCCTCCTAGGTGGGCGGACACAGTGTGAACCCACCACCGCCCAGCACGCGCCGGCCTGGCACCATGTGAGCACATTTAAACACACTTAACACCAGAACACAGGCACACGCAAAACCCCGCTCATGGCTGCTGCAGTGAGAGCTCGCTGACCCTCTGCCCAGAACAGGACACGAAGTCCCTTTCTCCCCTTCGGTGATGTCCATTCCTCTTCCAGCTAAGTCACGCTCCCCTTTTGGTGCCCGGGACACAAGTACCTAGTGTATTTTGCTGTGTGACAAATGACCCAAAGCTTAAAGGCCTCAAACAGCAAATGTGTCGCTACTTCTGTGGACGGGATCTGGGCTTAGCTGGCGTCCGCCACGGGGCAGCAGCGAAGGTGCCCGCTGGGTGGGACGGGATCCTCTCCCAAGCTCTGGCACGTGGCAGTTGGCTTGAATCTCTCCATGGGGCCATGACGTGGCTGCTTGCTCCTCCCAGACAGAGGAAGCAAGGCGGGCACGCTAAGTGGAGGCCACCGTCTTTGTGTAACCCAATCTCTGGTCACGGAAGTGACAACCCACGTGTCACAGTCTAACCGTCCATCACAAGTGGGGCCCTGGGTCCAGGCCACACCCGGGGAGGGGACTGCAAAGGCCACGAGTACCAAGGGGGGTCACGGGGCCATCTGGGGGCTGCCCACCACCGAGACAGAAGGTCACCCCTGTCAGTGCAACCTCAGGGACACGGCAGGGACACGGAAGAGGCTGGTGCAACACAAACAGACTCTCGCCCAAACAATCCAAACGAGGAATAACAACCAGTGACACGCACCTCTCACTGTAACCGTCACGTGGCCGTGGCTGGTGTTACAACTGCCTCCTTCCATTGCCGTCCACCTTCCCTGTGCCCTCGGTGGGTCCCTCAGTGGGCTCCTCGCCTGGTGGGGACCCAAATCCTCATTCCTGAAGCACTTGGAGCACCAGGAGCGCTCCTTCATGGGACGGGAGCTGTCCGTCAGCGCCGAGCTGATGATCACCCCGAGGGGAAGGCTGGTGCCTCCGGCTGGGGTGACGGGCCTTCCAGATGGAGTGTGGCCCTGGCCTTGGGCTGCCCTGGGGGATCTTGGAGCCATGAGCAGAGGGGTCTACTCTACAGCCACCCTGTCTGCTGACCCTCCTTCCAAGGCCTCGGGAAGGCTCTCTCCTGCTGGTGCAGAGTGAGGCGTCCCTGGGCAGCCGTGGCTCCGGACACGGTCGTTCCACACCACCTTGGCTGTGGCCGCTGCTCTCGGCCCAGCCCTGGGCCCCCATGCAGCACCCACCATACTCTTTGGCCTCCGTACTGGTGGCAGGGCCGGCCGATCGTCTGTTCATTTTTTCACGCATTCATCCAGGTGTTGCGGGCTGGCTTCTCAAGCTGACCGTGACAAGCAGGGCCTTGCCACGATGAAGCTGCCACCCCTGGGGGCAGGATGAGCCCCTGTGACCATAGACTGTGTAAATCGATCTCTAGCTGTCACAAAGGCCCTGAACAAAACAAAGGAAGAGGCCACCAAGACCTACTGCAGGGGGCCTCCGTTGGTGGGGCCAGCCAGGTGCTCTCTGCGGATGGCACCCACGGGGCCCTAAAGTGTGAGGACCAGCCAGCCCTGGCCACGCCCTCCTGGCAGGTGGAAGGAAGGGGTGTGGCTGGGGTGCAGGGGCTGAAGGAGACTGCGGCCCAGGCGAGACCCGGCGCTGGGCCCAGGGCGGTCAGCCCCTCCCGCTGCCAGCCAGGCCGACCCGTGAGCCACTAAGCCGCACTATTCACCCTCCCCACACACAGAGCTGGGGAAAGTTCACTTCTCTAGATCCCGGAGATGCTCCTCCACTGGCCCTCACCCAAGGGTCACCAGTGGGGACTCCTGGGCAAAGCCTGCTGGACCCTTCAGAGGGAACACGTCCCCTCCCATGCCAGGCCTAAACTGGGCTCTCCTGGCTGAAGGGGTTTCCTTGGGCAGAAGCAAGAAGGGCATTGGAGGGCAGGGGCCCCAACCCTCCGGGAGGCCCCGCTTCTGCCTGTGGCCCCAGGAAAGAGCAGGGGCTTTGAGAAGCAGAGGAGAGGGCCTGTCCCAGGCTGGAAACTCGAAGCCAGTGAAAACCAACACCTCCCCTCCTCTCCCGCCCTGATCTTTAGAGTGTGGTGAGATGCATCACTATGGCCCGTGCAGCTGTACGGATTAGTATTCCAGCACGGGCCCCTGGGGTTTTAATTAGTAATTAGGCCCTTTCTGCAGAGCCGTGCTGAACAGGCAAGGGCGGCCTGACCTTTCCCCCGCGGCACCGTGGCAGCCGTGTGCTTTGCAGGTGTACCCAGGGCTCTGTCAAAGCTGCTTGGAGGAAGAGACCTGAGTCTGGGCCAGGAAGGAGGTCCCAGCCTCTCCGCTGCTCAGTGTGGCCCCAACATGGGGACACTGTAGACCTTTGCTCCCCGCCTGGCTCTAGCACAGAGTTTGTGTCCCTAATCTGCAAGGGAGCTTAGAAATTGCTAATTCCCAGCACAAGTCCAGGACCAAGGCGGAGAGTGAGTGGCCCCTCTGCAGAGGGGCTTCCCTGATCCGTGTGACAGGGGAGAGGGCAATGGACACCCAGCAGCAAGGCCCTGCCACGTCCCAGGGAGGTGGGCAATCCCTGTGGACAGCCAGCCCTCAGCTGGGCACCCAGGACTCCACAGCCCCACTGCCGCTGCCTGGCTGATGTCACGGTGTGTCACAAAATCAGAGAACTTTCCAGCTGGCCTGACTTGTGAGCCAACTCTCCCAACCTCCTGGTTTCCTGGGAGCACAGGTGAGACCAGGAGGCGCATGACCAGGGCCATGCAGAGGCTGGTGGCGAGCTGGGGCCAGGACCCCGGACTCCTTGTCGTCTGTTTAGAGCTCAGAATAATGTGCCGATTGCCACCGCACTTACCGATGAAGACATCAACTGTGTTGCTTCAAGAGGCCTCCTCTCGCAGCTTTCTGCCAATCCATGATGCTCTGGTATGTGATGCAGTCGGCAGTTCCCACGTTCCATTCCTGCCCCTGCTCTTGAGACTCTGCCAGGCCCACCGCCTCCCCGGGCCCCTCCCACGGGCTGCCCGGCTCCCGTTCTGCCTCCTGCTCTCTGCCTGGACGCCCGTCAGTGGACACGCGGGCTCCTGGCCTTTCCTCCCCAGCTACGCCGCCAGCCCCTGCAGACATGGCCGGGAATCTTGTCTGGCCTCTGCCCTGCAGGGTGCTTGGCACACCGACGGACCCTGCCAGCTCTTCCCTACTGTGCGGGGTCCTGCAGCTACTGGCCGGCACTTCACAGGAAATGGGCCTCCGTGATGCTCCAACAGTTTGCAGACACACCCTCAGCGGGAGGTGACGGACGTGTTTGATGTCACCACCGTGATCCCAGCCAGGAGCTCCTTTGGGGACCCCGATGCCTGTGTCCCACTCGGGCAGTCACCAGTGCAGGCGCTCTGCAGCCCCGCCCTCGGGGCCGGGCTGTGACCTCAGCCATGGTTTGGGCAGTCACACATGTGGCCCGTTGCGGCCCCTTGTGCAACAGCACAGAGAGACGTGCCAGGCTCGCTCTGTGCACCCTCGTCTGCCCCGTCCGTCTGCTGCCGAGCCCTCCCGGGAGGCCGGCGGTCAGGCTGGCGCTGGGGACGGAGGGAGAGGGAAGCAGAGTCCCCTCCCGAGACCACTCCACCTGCAGCCTTCACGACCGGGGGGAGGTGAGCCTTCACATCAGAAGCTATAAACTTTAACTGGGCTTTTTAAAGGCCACAGAAGCAAGTGACAAAACTCTCTGGTAACTTCCTCAGGACACGAAGGTGACTATTAGCACATGCCGATTTGAAACAAATATCTCCCACGGCAGTCACGCCTGTGCGGGGCATGCCCTTTCTTTGGGTAGTGCTCATGGCCTCCACGGTCGAGGCTGGGTGGCTGCTGTCATCTGCCCTGAGGCTGGGGCCTCTCCCAACTGTCCCACAGGGCAGCGTGCTTGAAACCAGAGACCGCATTTGAGCCCCAGCTCAGCACACTCCTAGCATTTTTGAGCCTCACTTTTCTCTTCTGCATGATGAGCGCATTAGAAAGATCTGTCCCATCTGCCTCACGGATTACTAGAAGGGACAGCCCCGCTGGCCGGCTGTCCAGGTGGGCACCGTGCTGATTCCTTTATGTGTCTGAAATGGAATGGTCGCTATCCACATACGCAGATGGGGAAACTGAGGCCCAGAGGGGTTAAGTAACTGATCCTTCCTTGATCGTGCAGAAAGGGGCTGAGCCCAGATTCAGCCCCTGGCCTCTTGTGTGACAGTGACTCCCCCAGCAAACGCGAGGCCCTGTGGGCCACACGTGTCTGCAGCCCGGCTCCTCCGTGTGTCCCGTGACATACGTCCACGCGCCACGCACACGCACGCACACGTTTGCTTGCACCTTTTCCCTATGATGCATCATGGGGCGTAACTTCTCTCCAAGTTGCCTGAAATAAAACGAGCGACTTTTCATGTGAAGTTCTCACGCTGAAGAGAGCTTGTTCCAAATGGGGAATAATTGGCCTTCTCGGCGGGCACCGGCGCTGGGATGAAATGTGCTGACGTGTCAGAGGTGTGGAAATAAAAGCACCAAAAGCGGGATCCGGAGCAGCTAATGAGGGCAAACCAGCAGGCTCCGAGAGAGAGACCAGGATGGCGGGCGGGAGCGGGGCCGGCGGGGACCTGTGACAGGCGCCCCTTGATCCTCCGCGCGCTGAGGGCGTCCGCCCTCCCTCGGCTGCCACACGCCAGCGCGTCTGCAAAGCCCTCTGTGCAGCGTGCTTGGCCCACACAGAGCGCACGGCAGACCCGTGGCTCAGGCGACAGGAATTCATCTTCCCCAGTTCCAAAGGCCGCATGTCTGAGATCGTGGTGCCGGCAGGGCTGATCCCGCCTGAGGCTTCTCTCCTCGGCTTGTGGGTGGCGTCTTTGCCTGTGTCTCCGCAGGGTCTGCCCTCTGTGGGTGTCCGTGTCCTCATGTCCTCTTCTCGTAAGGACACCAGTCACAGTGTCCCTGGTGGCCTCATTTTAACTTAGGTAGCTCTGGGAAAGTCCTGTCTCCAAATATGTCCCATCCTGACGTCCTGGGGGTTAGGGCATTAACATGGGAATCTGGTTCGGGGGGTGACTTTGTGCTCACTCGCTCACTCTTGTTTTTAGTTATTTACAGGGTACATGTCACCAGCACTTACTGGGCGCTAAGCTGGACCAAGGCAGATCTGCCCGCCAGGAGCCCGGTGCCCATGGAAGAGGCTGGGACTGCACCATAGGTCAACAGGATGGTGTGGCCACAGCAGGGGCAGAGGTAGCCCTGCCCCCATGCGCAGGGCAGCCCCAGGTGTCCACCGCTCCAGAGTTACATGGAGCAGCTCCTTGGATATCGGTGACAGTGCTGAGCAGAACCAGTTGGACCATCTGGGCAGTGCCCAGTCCAGGAGTGGAGGGACCCACGACCAGCACTAGAAAACAGGAAGGACCTGAGCTCCCGTGAGCGCGTCTGGGGGGGCCACAGCTTGCCTTGTTTGTGGAGCACCTGCAGGAGCCGGGGGCAAGGCCACGGAGAACGCTTGGGAGGGTACACGGCCATGTGGAGGGCAGTCTGACATGTGGGTCCACACTGAGGATGCACGTGCCCTGTGACCTCCCCACCCCCCGTGGAGAAGGTCTCAGGAGCTCACTGGGCGAGGGAGGGAGTGCGGGTGTGGTGGGCTCACTGCCGTCCCAGACAGCCCCCAGATCTCAGCAGCTTCACCCAATACAAAAACCACAAAAATGCAGGGACTCAGGGACCCGGGTCCCGTCTGCCTCATGGCTCCACCCTCCTCTGGTTCAGCTGGCAGAGACCGACAGAGAGTGACAACCACGTGTGGGAGGTTTTTACGGCCAACCTGGAAGGGGAAGGTGTCCCTTCCTCTCGGGTTCCACTGACCGGACTCCGGCACGCGCAGAGCCACCTGGGGGAGACAGCACGGCCTGAGCAGCCGCATCTCTGCACCGTGTTTGCCTAGAGTCTGTTTAAAATCATCGAACACTGTCTCCAACGGGAACACCCCACGGGGAACGCATTGAATGTTGGCACCAGGCGTTGGTCCATTACCCATTTATTTCATAAACACGGACTGGGCGCTGTGCTGTTGGAAATGCACTGCTTGAAATACCAAAAGCAGTGACGTCTCTCCGAACTTCCAGACGTCGGATCTTCTCCTTGACGTGGCTGAATGGAAAGATCCGGATTCAGTAGAGATTGTATGATATCATCCAATTCATAAAAATCGAATGTTTATGTCTGTAGGCATTAGCCAGCATTAAGAAACACGGAAAGATTTTCACCGAAATTCTGAAATCTGGCCACAATTTCTTTGCCGAGCCTCACTGCAAGAGGTGAGGCGGGACTGGCTTCCCCTCGGCGGTGGGTGGGCGGGACCCGCCCGGCTCCTTACGGCTGGAAGAAGGACGGGTGACCCCGTGTGACTTCTGAGAGTGGGTCTCACCTGGTGCTGCGGCCTCTCCCTGCTCACTCGCGGGCCGTCTGCTCTCGGGGAAGCCAGCTGCTGCGCTGTGAGGACAGGGAACAGACCGGCCGAGAGGTCCACATGGGGTGCAGCCGGAGCCCCCCTCGGCCAGGTGACGGACCAGCCCGGGAAGCCTCCAGCCCAGCCCCGCCCACAGCTTGACTGCAGCTGGACAGACCCCGGGCAGAGACACCTGCTCAGTTGCCCTTGATCCCTGATGCACAGACTCCATGAGACGGGGATGTCTATTGGTCAAGGTGATTTGCCACCCAGCAGTAGGTGACACATGTGCCGTCTTTGCGAGGGGGAGGTTGGGACTCCAGCCCCTCCTCTCCCTCCGTGTGTGGTCAGAGCAGAACCTGCCAAGGCCAGGCAGCCCCACAGTGTAACCGAGGGTGTGGGTGTCACACCCCAACCCAGTCTCTCGGGTGGCTCTGTGGCACCAGGCCTGCCCCTCGTCCTGCCAACAGGGTCTGCCCAGCCCTCCCGCCGTCCCTGTGCAAGACCTGGGTCTGGAACGTGGGCCTGAGGAGCCACCAGAACTGCTGCTTGCCTGGTCCTGTGACAGCCGTGCCAGCCAGACAGGCATCCGCAGTGCCGGGCACAGAGTGAAGGAACTCGGGCTTCTGTCTGCTGTGTGGCCTTCTATGATTAACACGCATGGCTTTTAAAACCAGGGAAGTAAAGTTCCTAAAGTGATTGTGCCGATGCAAGACTGACCGACACCTCCAAAGACTCCAAACCGAGCAGAGAGAGAGAGAGAACGGCACCATCAGTCCCGGACACCGCTGCGGGGGACCGCCCGGGACGCCCGGCTCTGCGAGGGCTGCGTTTTCCCGTCTCACCTCTCACCGGCCTGGCGCAGGGGCTGCTCTCCTGGGCCATTAGCGGGGCGGAAATGGGCTTGGTGCTCGGTAAGGAGAGCGAGTCCAAATGGGCTGGGAGGGGAGGAAACAAGGTTAATGAAGCCAGACGGGAGCGTCCTCGGCCTCGGAACGGGCCGCCTGCTGAGCTAATGGGCCTTCCCGGCACAGGAGGCAGCGCAACCCGTCCTGATGTGCCCGGGCCGGGCAGGCGCCTAATGGCCTGAGGCCGCCGCCCATCCAAGAACCACTTTCCAGCCCATTTCTCCCAGAGAACGAGAACTTGAGAGTGGTACTTGCAGGCCCTGTGGGGACCCCAGGCCTCGTTCTGGGGACAGAGGGAGGAGGGAGAGGGACTCTCAGCTGCATTTAGCACCCACGGCCCTGCTGGGGACAGTGGCTTTGCAGGGCTTGTTGGGCAGTGGTAGCAGAGGCCTGGGCTGGTGCTCCCTTCCGGTGGTGCTGGACCTCCCATCTCACACTCTGGCAGGTCCGGGCCCATTTCCTCCTCTGTGCCTGGAGGCCACGGGGGGACTCCATGGGCTCTGCAGACACCCTGTGCGGCTCTGGTCCAGGGAGCGGCTTTGGAGCCGGGTCGCCCAATGTCAAAGCAATAAATAGGCTCCAAAGTGCTCCCAGCCCAGATGGGACAGGCTGGGTGCCCAAGGGCTTCTCGACCCAGGCTGAGAACAGCGGCCCCAAGAAAGCCTGCAGCTGTGTAGGCCCCGCTGCCAAGCCTCCTCGGGGGACACTGGACCGTCCCTGAGTTTCAGGCTCCTCCTGTAACAGGGGGACAGGGCAGTGCCTCCCTCAGGGCTGCCGCAAGGGTGAAAGAGGGAAGCTGCCACCAGGCAGGGCGCCCCCACCCGGAACCTTCCGACGAGGCTGCTTTTGTGTGTCATCAACTTTAAAAGACACATTAAAATGCTCCTTAATCCTAACACTCTGGGAGGCCGAGGCGGGCGGATCGCTCAAGGTCAGGAGTTCAAAACCAACCTGAGCAAGAGCGAGACCTCGTCTCTACTAAAAATACAGAGAAATTAATTGGCCAACTAAAAATATATTTAAAAAATTAGCCAGGCATGCTGGCGCATGCCTGTAGTCCCAGCTACTCGGGAGGCTGAGGCAGAAGGATCGCTTGAGCCCAGGAGTTTGAGGTTGCTGTGAGCTAGGCTGACGCCACAGCACTCTAGCCTGGGCAACAGAGTGAGACTCTGTCTCAAAAAAAAAAAACAAAACCAGGACAAGTGGTCTTGGGGACAATGCTGATGACAGTGGGGCCTCAGCTGACTGAGCCTGCTTGAGGGTATTCACGTCCCCTGCTTGCCCCTCAAATGCTGTCTCCGAGAGGCCAGTGGCCGCCTCGGTTACAGCCCAGCCGCTGCCCTGGAGCCCCTACCACCCTCGCTCTTGCTCTGCCGTGCACCTGGCACGTCCAAGACAGAGAGTGGGATACGTGTGCCCCAAGTTTTGGGTCAAGGGCCAAGAGCCTGGGTGCAGAGGGTGGCAACAGTGCGGCAGTTAGTAACTACTCAGGGCTATCACTCAGCAGGGTGTCCTGGTCAGCAGCAGGAGACAGAGCGCCACAGAGTCCGGGGTGGCTGCTCTCAGGAAGTGATTCTGGGGGACTGTGTGCCCCTTGTGTTTACCCCAAGTGCAGGTCTTTTTTTAAAATAAGGAGGCAGGAACCCACCCAGGCCGCCTACCTGCGCTGAGGGGCGTCTTCTTCCAGTTGGAGGCAGCGCTGCCCTTGCCAGTGCCCACGGCTCGCTCGGAATGTCTGCCCGTCCTGCTGACCAGGGCTGTGGCCGAGGCTGCGTTCTGTAGTTTGGGTGACTGGCTGAACGTGTGTAGGACGCCTCGGGGCGTCGTGGCTGAGCCCCGGGACAGCTGGCTGGAGGCCTGCAGCAGAGAGAGGGAGTGACGGCTCACGAGAGGAAGGGGCAGCAGCAGGGGAGACGCTCCGCACAGCCTCTCCTTGCTCTGGCTGACCTCTTCCCACCCACACAGGGTCCCTAGAGTCCAAAATCAGGAGACAGGTAAGTTACACCAAGGGGGAGAGAAGGTGGGAGGAGGGGGAGGGAGACAGAGAGAGAGAGACAGACAGACAGACAGACACGAGCAGCGTGACAGTCGGCAACTGGTGTGGTCGCGGCTGCAGTGGGGGCACGAGGCTCCCGGTGCCCAGCGCGGTTCTGACCTGTAGCACAGCCCCGTTACTCCAGTCGCGGGCCTCTCCTGAGCGGAACGCCAACTTACGCCGGGGTTTTATGACCTATACAGACGGGGGTTGAAATCCAGGTCAGCACCATCCGCTGGCCGGCCCAGGGGACCCAGGGTGATCGGAGGTGAGCCCCACAGGACAGGCCCGTCGCCCAAGGGCTTTGGACGCCAGGTGGGGATCTTGAGAAAACATGTTTAGTGAATTGCAAACAACGTCCAAGGGGGGAAAAACTGCCAAAAGGGAACTTCAGGTCTACAGAGTGAGAAGCAGTTTAGAGAAAAAAAAAACACGAAAACACTTCATTTCAAACTTGCTCCTCTCCTTAATTTAGCTAGAACATTTCTTCTAAACGCCCCTTTGGTTATCTCAGTGTGGCTTTCGGAGAAGTCCTTTCAGACAAGCAGTACTCGTCAGCCAGCACACTGTGAGCGAAGGCTACACAAGCTAAAGAAACTGCAAATTAGTGTTTTCGCCGTCCAACGCCACTATTAAGTGCAATTTAGACTCGCAGTTAATAATCAGGCGGACGAACACCCGGGTGGGGGACAGAACATCAGAATGTCCTGCCTTCCAGGGACAGCGTGCTGCTGAGGAGACAGCCTCGCTCACCTGCTTCAGTGCCGGGTGTGGGGCGGCGGCAGGCTCAGCCTTGGCCTGTGAGGGGGCCGTGCCCTGCTGCAGGAGCCGCTGCTCGATCTCCTGCTCCTGCTGCAGCGCCTTCACAAAGGCGGCCTTCAGCCGGCTCGTGTGCTCCACCTTGAGCGCCTTCTTCTGGTTGGTCGTCATGCAGTTCTCACACATGATGGCGCCGCCCTTCTCCTCCCGCCAGCGGCACGTGAAGTCTGTCTTGCACTGCGCGCACATGTAGGGCTCCCGGGACAGCACGACAGCGGCCGACATCCTGCCTGCTGCAAGGAGACAGCAGGCGGCTCATGTCAGAGGGACAGGGCACCACAGTCACAGCCCCCATTCGCCCCTGCCCAGCCCACACGTGAGACACGGAGCAGTGCCCTGGGCCGGACAGACGCCGGAGCCTCTGTCCGCAGTCATGATCTGGCTGCGTGGATCCAGTGCCAGCCAAGGCTGAACTGCTTTGGAAAACCCTGCGGGTTGGGTGTCGTTGCTACTAACCCTTCAGCTGTCAGTGATGCCAGCTAAGCTTCTCCGCTGCCTGTCCCACACCCAACAGTCGTTCACCTAGGAGGAGGCTGGGGCCACACCAGTCCTCATGGTGACGTGTCCCCTAGGTATTAGATGAGTTAACAAGGACAAGAATCACCTAGTGAGTGCCTTGTGGGTACTGAGATACTTGATTCTTCTGAGGGGGCACCCCCACCCCATGTCCTGAGGAGGAAACTAAGGCTGACAGACCAACTGACCTGTGGACCACATGACCAGGCAGTGACAGGGCATGACTCAAGCCCTGGCATAGGCTGCAGGGCCCAGGCTGCACCCACTGCCCCAGGTGAGCAGTAGGGCCTCGGTCCCATCATCTGGGGGACAGAACACAGTGTCTCCCTGGTCAGCCACAACGGTTTACTAGGGAAGTACAAAAGCACCCACCTGACCAGGGGTCCACACGCCTGTGTGCATTTTGTTCCCACTTTTTTTGTATTTGGCACTCAGGGGCTGTAACTGCTCTTGGTCATTACAGACAGTGACACAGGACTGGAGGACAGCAGGGGCAGAGGTTGAGAGACTCTCAGCCTTCCCTCTCCCACCTGGCTTGGCCTGCTGCAGCCTCCTGAGCAATGAAGGGGGCCCCTCAACCCACAGGGCAGATGGAATGTCACTTGTCCAAGCAGCCTGTGCCAGGGCCCAACCTCAGGCCCTCAGCTCTAGACCCCTGCCTGTAGCTCACAGGCTTTGGTGAAAACAGCGCGTCTCCTTGTATCTATCCAACTGCAAAGGAAGACATGGTACCTGCTTCCCAGGCAGCCTTGACTGGTGTCACCAGCTCCGGAGCCCAGACACAGCACCAATGAGCTGTCCGGCCTGGGGACTCTGGAAGGTGTCAGGAGACACCCTCCAGCAGAGCTCAGAGCCTCCTCCCACAGTTCGGTCCTGTTTGTGCAAACAGGAGAGGAACACTGACCCCTGATGAGAGAATGTCAGAGATGGGCTGGCTGCAGGTGCAGGAAGGTAGTTTCAGTCCTGACTTGGGCCTCCTGCCCATCCTTCCTACAGTAGCCCTGTGGCAGCTCTTCTACCAACATCACCTTGTCACAAAGGAGACACCAGAGGGACCCAGACACAAGCCACGCTGTGTCTGAGCTCTCACCTCCCTCACATCACACCACTCAGTCCTTCCTGCAGACTGAGAGGTGGAGGTCACAGTCACCTATCTTGCAGAGGATGACGCCAGGCCTCTCAGGGGCTGGTGCAGTCAGTCCTTGCTACGACTGTGGTGAGGGGGTGTCACCAGGGTGACCTGGGGGGGTATTTGAGGGGCTATAAACAAATATGAGGGGGCCACTGGGCACTCGCCACTCTGGGACTGCCACTGGGTCCAGCCGCACACCTGGGTCTTGGGGATTGGCCTCTTGGAGGCCTTGAGTGCAACCGCACAGGGGAGCCCAGATATGCACCACTGAGGCACCCTGAGGCAGTGGGGAGTATCCTCTCCCAACACTGGGGAGACACTGTGGGGCCAGATCTCTGCCCTGAGCCCTCCTCCCCCCTGCATCCTGTATGGTAGCGGGGCAGAAGCTGCTGCTCCTCTGCACACCCTGTTACCACTGCTCCCGGGGCTGTGCCAGGAGGGGTCTGAAGCCTGCCAGGCCCCTCTCCTGCCCTGGGCTAGTCCTGGTTCTGCCTCCCGCTCTGCTCCGTGTCTGATGCGATCACTGGGGAAATGGTTCAGGCTCCCTGCCCACACATCACCAACTCAATCTCAGCGCAGAAAGGTCCTTGGCATCTGCGTCTGGGGAGTAGGGGCTTCCTGCGGGCCGACTCAGCTACTCGCCTCCACCTGGCCGTCTCCAATGCTGTTTTTAATCATTACCCTACAGATGCCCTTTTATTTCTATCGTCTCCTAGGACACTGGTGCACTTTTCACTGCCTCCAAAGAAGGTGATAAAGTGAGCCCAGCCCATGCGGGGGTGTCATGCTCTGTCTTTGGAGGCTTAGAGCATTCGAGGCTCTGGAAAGTTCCACTTGTGTGTGACTACACTACCACACCCGTCCAAGAGCCCTTCCTGGAGGCTAAGCCTGTCAGAGCCTCCTGCATATAACCACCTTCACCAGTGAAGGTGTTGTACCTTCACTGTACAACACCACAGGGCCACTGCTGCCCACCCCCTGGACCACGAGCCTCTTGGGGCCTGGCTCTCAGAGGCCCTCGCAGGAGGACAACATCCAAACTTCACAGAACTGATGACCAAATGGTATCTACAGTGCCCACACAGCAAAGTCCTGGGTACACAGTAGGCACTAGATCATCTGCTGTATGTTGAAAAGAACCCACAGGACAGAAGCCACAGTAGGGCGAGCGATGAGAACGGCCCAGTCCAGGCCTGCTCACCTTGTGTCTCGAGTAGATTCTGCACCACCTCCTCCAGGCCCACCAGGTAGATGAACTCGTTGTTGGCAGCGCTAGGCAGGAAATTCATCTCTGGGGCGGGGGGCTTGGGAGGGGGGATCTCAAGCAGCGTCTTCTCCAGCTGTTTGCGCAGCGCGAGCTTGGCAGCTGCCTGCCGGCTAGCTGGAGACTCAGTGGAGGTGACCGAGGAGGCCACGCTGGTGGGGGTGGAGTTAGCCTGAGTGGAGGTGGCTGTTGTCCCCTTCAGCGATGCTGGGGTGGGCTTTAGGAAGACAAAGACAGGGTCAGGGCGCTGGGTGCACCTGCCCTGAGGCAGGCCCCACCAGGCGCCCACACCCCAGGTCCCAGCCAGCTCTGTTAACTAATGAGTCCTTACGGGGGCAAATCTGAGTTGTCTGACCTAGAAATCAGGGGCAGCAGGGAAGGCTGTGTGACATGAGTCATTCTAGGTGGTGACTGGTCACATGAACACTCACTGAGGGTTAGCAGATGTCCAGTAAACTGCACATGTTTAGAACCTATAGTTTGCGGTGCTCTGCCACATGAGGAGACCCATGAAGCCATCACCGCCTTGCCCGGCGGGGCCCTGTCCTCTCACTGAGGCCCACCCTGCTGCCTCCTTGCAGGGTGTGGTGGTGGCTTGCTGTGGTGTGGCCCCAGGGAGCAACTCTGCATCTGCTCATCTGGACACTAACATTTGAGTCAGTCCTTGGGTCCTCATGTGGGTGATGGGGCAAGCAGCTGCTAGGCCAACCCCTCAGCCAATCCTGGCCACTCCTTGCACTACTCACTTACCAACCTGTCTGGGTCCCAGCGGCAGACCCTTGACTGTCCCCACCAGCCCCACAACTGTTGAGTGTGCTCCCCCAAACCCAGAGCTGACCATGCCGGTACCCTGGGACCATGAGGACCCCTGTGGAAACCTGTGCACACTAACCCCCATAAAGGACACACCCCAACACTTGCAAACACATCTAAGGATGACTAGGATGCCTTCCCAGGACCCTCACTCCCTCAGCAATGGAGACCTAGCCCAGGCCTTCCCCACGTTTGACTGGCCAGTTCCACCTCTTCCTCCAGCTGGCAGCCGCCCCCAGCCCTGTCGGGAGCCAATCACCCCAGCTCCATCACTGCCCACTGCCCACTGCCCGTCCACCCTCTTCATGGCACACTGAGAACCGCAGGGACTGGGTAAAGTTTCATGAGTGGATGAAACTGCCTGCCCGGGTCAGCCCAGGACACCCCTGCACAGGGGCAGGGCTAGCCATTGTCTCTACACTCAGACTCAACCTTAAAGCCCTGCTGGCCTTGCTCTTTTCTGAGGAAGGCAGGCAAGAACAAACTGAGCCAAAGCAGGAAGAAAGAGTGAACGCATCCGTCAGCAAAAGCTCCTGCCGACCCAGTAATTTTATCTGTCAGCCGAGGCTCCTGCTTTGCTTCCAGCCCTCCCACCCCTTGGTCCTGTTCTTCCCATCTGCTTCCTGGGGGTGGGAACAGACCCTCCCTGTCTCAGAGGCTCTGTACAGAGGTGAAGGGACGTGGGGCTGAGAATAGATGCGCCTGGGGCCGTGAGGACATTTGCAGACACACCCTCCTCTCTGCCTGTGCTGAGGAAGCTGCCAGGAGGATGCTATGGGGAGCGTGGCTCAGGTTCTGGCACCCCCCTCTGGGCCATCTCCCAGCCCATCACTGGCCTCACCTGGGCCTCATCTGTCCCCACAAACCTGCCATCTCCCAAGTGCCGCCTCCTCCGACGTGGAGCCAGTGAGCAGATGCCACCCTCAGCTCAGGTCTGCACCCTCGCCCTCTCAGCAGCCACCCCTCTGTGCAAATGTGCCCACGAGACTTCCACCCACCACCTTCCCACCCCTACTGCCCCAAAGAGCTCCAGTGCAAGCCCAGAGAGCAGGCAGGTCACGCACATTGCTCTGCAAGTCACAGCTTGGGCACTCACCCCTCCAAGACATGGCACAGCCCCTCACCTGTGGGATGTTGACGAGCAAACTGGTGTTGGGGACATTGGCGACACGGATGAGGCCCTGCTGGATGATTCTCTGTCCCTGAATTTGAACGCTGGGCACAGATGCCCGGGGAGCCAGAAGGAGGGGCGGTGGCCCTGTGCTGGAATGTTGTCTGATGTTGTGGATTTGCTGCAGGGTCAGGGATGGGGGACAAGAAATCTCAGTGAGACCAACAATGGAGGGAGGCCTTGAGAACCCAGAAGGGTCCTCACAAGGCAGGCGGCTGCTGGGGGCCCCAGCGCACAAGGCCCTGCTCACCTGGGCCCCTCTGACGAGCGGGGGCATGACAACCTGCGAACTCGCCTGCGGCCCCAGCTTTGAGGATGCCTGCTGCCCACCACGGACCAGGGGTGGGGGGATGACACTTCCAGGCATTCGAGTTGAAGAGGTCTGCCAATGACACCAATGCCCAGATTTATATGGCTTTTTTTCTTTTTAAAAGCAAATAGATTTGTTGCTTTTATAAAAAAAGTATGTAATAGTTTTTGAAAAAGGTAGGAGATAAATTTTAAAAAGTTAGCTAAGATGCCTACTGATTCTAAACACAGAGAAACAAAGAACAAACTCCAACCAGAGCTGTGCAGACCTGGGTTCACTCAAAAGTGAGTTCCACCAACAAGGTGGCACACTGCCAGGTGACACTGGCCCCACCCACAGCAGGAGAACAGCGAGGCCAGGATGGGGTGTCACCCGCTGGGGTGAGTGGGGGGGGCTGCACTTCCAGACCGTAGCCCTGTAGCTGGGAGCCTCTGCCCCTCACCTCAAGGGCACCTCGTGGGCAGAGGAGGACATAAGTTAAGCTGGGACAAGGCTCTGGCGGGGCCTGGGCCACAGGACACCCTTGACCACCCACCCTTGGGAAAGTCAGCATGAAGGGAGCCCAGATTCTCAAGTACTCGTTCTGATCGTGCCAGGGGCACTCACTGGAGGGACCCTTCAGTTGTCAGCAGAGATTTCTGTTTGTGATGTCAACAGTGGCCTAGTTTGGGTACTGAAGTTCAGGAAATGCATGCATGCTGCTTCAACTCTGGGCTGTGGGCAGGAAGGCCTCACTGCAGCCCACTCAGAAGGAACCAGCAGCCTTTTGCTGCACCTGAACCAGAGCTGCTCAGGAGCCCAATGGGCCTGTTCCTGACTGCAAACAGCAGCAGAGCCAACCAGACACCCGCCGAGGGGCAGAGGGGACACTGACCTGAAGCGATGGCTTGCCGGCAGGAATGCTTTGTGTGCCCCGCACAAGTGGGGGAGGGGTGGTCACGGTGCTCCCTGTGGAGCCTGCAGGCTGTAAGAGAGCAGGACACAGGGGAGGTGAGAGAGCTGCTGGCCGCTCCCCCCACATGGAGGCACCAATAAGCTTCCAGCCTGAAAGTGACCCCATCTGCAGCAAGAGTTGGTATGTTCTACATGGACTGAGGAGGGACTTCCCAGCAGCCCCCTCCCATCCTTACTCTCAGCATCACTTCCGGGTCGCCCCTTGACACCCACACGGAACCCAGGCACCCACTCTACCCTCCAGGGGATAGAACTGCTGCTGCTGCTGCTCGTGGTGGTGGTGGTAGCAGCGGCAGCTGAGGCAAAGGACCCAGGGCCTGGATAGGTCTCTCAACCTTAGTGAGAAAACGCTGTGTCTGGGCACTTTTTAAAGCCACAAGTTCCACTAGAGAAGGCACAGTGACAAACTCATTACACTTCAATAAGTCAAGGAAGCAGAAGAAATTAATAGGCAGGCTCTGTTCAACCCACTTGCTAACCAGGTATGAGTGCAGGTTCAAAAGCAAACTCCTGAGCCAGAGCAGGGAGTGTCTCCTCTTGTCTTTCCTCAAGCAGCTGTCAGCTCCTGCTGCCCAGGACGTACTAACTTTCTGGTTCGCTGAGGTAATGACGGAAGTACTCGGAAGGTAACTTCATCCCCCACCAGGCATCTTCCCAGAATGGGGTACTAGAAAAGCCCCTCACAATAAACTTGAACTTGCCTTACACGTCAAACCCCACGTAGAAGCAGCAGAACAAAGAGCCTTGGCCCCAGGGAAGAAGGAACTGGAGCAGGACCTCTTGAGGGTCGGAGTGAGGTCTGGGCGGGGACTGAGAGGTGCAGACACATGTGGCAGGTGGAAGAGGGCATGGGAGATGACAGGGCCATCTGCGCCCATGGGACAGGAGGCCTTTCTGGAAACAGGCTCAGGACAGAGCTATTAACCCAGAAACATGCTTCTGATAGCACCAAATACATCTGAGCTCTACTTCCTTGACATCTGAAGTCTGAGACAAGTGAGGTTTACATACTCAGATCCACAGTGCTCTAGACTGCAACACATTCTGACTCCCTTTTAGCTGAATCCAAAATGAGTACATGAGCCCACAAACGTCCACTCAGACCTTGTCCCAAGTGCTCCGGAGAAAGCCTTTCCCCCCTCTTGCCTTTCTGGCCCCTGGCAGAGGAGAGTGGCCAAGGTAAGGGCAGTGGCTGGTTACCTCTGGTTCCCAATGGCTCCCGTGAACCCTTGGGGGTAGCAGGGGACACAAGCACGAACCTTCTGGGTGGTGGCTTCCTTTTGTATTTGACTCTGCCGTAACTTTTTCAACAAAACGAGTTTTGCTTCTTCTAATCTTAACTCCTCTTTCAGTTGCTTGATCATCCTTTCTCGTTCTTCAGGACTACTCTTCTGCATGGGTGAGGGAAGCAGGATTGAGGGGAGGGTCTTTGGCAGGGAACAGACACCACTCCCACCCCCATTACCAGCTCCACTTGGGCTCACCATGAGGACCTCGGTGCTGGTCTCCTTCAAGGCCGCTGTGCTCAGCCCATTCACCCGCGGGCTCGAGGGCTGCTCGTTGTCTGAGAGCACAATCACATCTGGTGAGGGAGGTCTCCTCTCAGACTTCATGTCACTGTGGGGTGGAGAAAGCCGTCATTACCAGAGTGCCCTGACTGCCAGACAGACAGACAGCAGGGTGGGAACAGGGGAGGGGGGCCGTTCCCTAGCTGCCCTGCTGGCTCTCCATGGGTGTCCTTCCTGCCCCACCTACAGGCCCCAGGCTGCCTCTTCTCACTGCACACATCACAAGACACCCAAACCCACCAATTTATGGCTGGGCCTTGCAACAGCTGGGACTTAGTGTTTGCCTCTGTCCCCAGCACTGAGGGTGCATGTGCCCCTGAGCATGATGTGATCATTTTGAAAAACATGGCAGCTCCTTCCTCTACCACATGGCCTGGTACTGGGTAAAAACACTTGGCTCTGGATCCCAGGACCTGGCTCAGTCAGGGCTCTTGTGTGCTGACTGTGATGGGATGTGAATGCCTCGCAAACCAGAGGCTGCCACCTGTCCATGCTGGAAACCACCTGATGGACAGCCCAGCCCCTACACGAACCAACTTTTCTTTTCTGCTCAACCCTGGCATGCTGACAGCCCTCACACCTGGCAGCCCACCTGCCTCCGGAAGACAGAGGGTCCATGGGCTGCCAGCCTGCCCAGGGGGCAGCCCCAGGGTGTTGCTGGATTGTCCTTCCTAGGCCACATGTGGCCACAGCCACTACATATTTTGAAACCAACTAGGATACATTTTCTCTCAAAGACCTGGGACTCTTTACCCACCTGATCTACTCAGAAACTGGTTTCTGGCTGGCTGCCCCACCCCCATGCTCTAATGATGTGAGGACTGCTCTGGTCACAGATGCCAAGGTCACTCTGCCTGTTACCCTCCCGCACACCCCAGAAGTCCCAGCACAAACAGCATCATGAAACACTCTCATTGTTCTAGCCCACATCCCCCTTTTTTCCCTAATGAATTTGCTCTCTGCTCATGGCCACGGTCTGTCTGGGAGTTTACTTCTGCTGGTGAACTTGACCTTAGGCTGTTCCTCCTCTACTCACTGCCAGCCACAGCATCTCACTGCAACCCAGGCAGAATCAAGGGACAACGGGGGAAGCACCTGTGGTCTTCCTTTTTTGTTGTTTTGTCAAAACATGGTCACAGATGTCTAAGTGTGTGGCTCTGTCATTCATCAGAACCTGGTAACACTGAATATCCATTCTGTGCTACCTTTGGGCCAGGCTCTGAGCTAAGAGCTCACTGCACATTATGCCATTTAACTCAAGTGGGAACACACCAACGTTTGATTTTCCCCTTCTTGTGAAGGATCCTCTAGGATGGATACACGCATCTAACGCCACTGAAGCCATAGGGCTGAACACCTGCTGTGGTGCTGCTGACCCAACATAAGTCCCAGAGATGCACTTTGCTCCCAACCAAGCAGCTCCTTTTGCTGATGGTGTAACTCAAACTTCTCCTGAAGATCTGGGCTCAGTACTTAATTGAAGGAATCGGATCCTTTTTTGTCAGCAAGAAAACCAGCCGAGGACAGAACACGTCCGCTAGGTGGCACTGTGACCCAGAGGACAACCTCGGACGAAGTTAACTGGGAGTTACAACTCAAAAGTTGTCCCCACTCTTTCCACTAGACCCCAGCCAAGCTGAGGACAGAGCTACTAGGATGAAGAACCTGACTATGCTCTGACAGCCTATGGGACCTCCATCTCCGTGCCCATGTGAGGCATCTTCAGGGAAGGACAGACACAGAGGACCAGAGGCTGAGGCTTCACCAACTCTCCCCTGGACTCACGGATGGAGAGTGGAAATGCTTTCCTCACTCGCCCGGTTCCGTCCTGATTGCACCCACCAGAGCTGCATGGAAGCTGCAGCTGAACACTGGTCCTAGCCCTGATCTGACTTAACTAGAGCAGCTGTCAGCCAGCCTCTCACGGGAAACCTGGGGAGTGGAGAGAAAGGTGCCTGTTTCACATGGGGTTATCATTCTGCATTCTGAAGTCCAGAAACAGGTTGTTCATAAAGTGACCCAGGACACTTTACTCGGGTCGCACCAAACCACCTGTGTCTCTCCTTGCCACCGGCCCCACTCCACCTAAGATCAACTTTCAAGGTGACCTCAGGGCTCTAATTCCAGGCTCTCTGGATGTACACACAGACATGGAGCACCTCACAGATGGGCAGACGCAAAGCCCAGCACAGAGGTGCAGCCACTGGTCTCCACCCAGGTGGGGTCCCAGGTGAACTGAGGAGTGGCGGCCCCGGCAGCACCTTGTATAAAGTTACAGTCGAAAGACACACCTCCTGGCCAAGCACAGGCTGAAACAATGGCCAATCTACAGGGACTTGTCACTTTTTAACATCTTATCGAGGGTGTGCGCTTCTTCCAGAGATGCCTGAGGGAAGAGGACAGGGCTATGGACCTGGGCCACCCGGCAGCTGAAGCTTCCCAAGAGACCGCTCTGACCACAGCGCTTCCTGGCCCCATCTTGGCCTAAGACTAATCAATAACTCATCCAAGAGATGATGTCACCACCCATCAATGATCACTCAGCATCCCAGCAGCCAGCAGGGAGTGAACTTCCTGTATGCTAATCAGGCCACCAAAAAGTCATGTGACAAAGGCATTTCCCTCCTTGGTCATGTGACCCTTTAACTGTGCCTTCCAACGTGAAAACCATGGCAACGGCCAGTTCTAACCGGTTTGTGACACGCAACCTTCATTTTGAGAAGGGAGGTAAGAGTTCAGGTGCTGTAAGAAAATGGAGGCACCAGGCTCATCCTGGGGCTGCAGAGCTGTGGGCACTTCCTGTGTGGCGCCAGCTCACAGGGGACTGTGCCCCAGGCACCAGAGTCACCTCTTACAAACACAGAAGGGGCCATTAGCCCCTCTAAGTTTCTAAAATGAAAAACTTTCTTAAAGGAGAGGGGGCTTCAAGACTATTTTTCTGGAAAGTTCTTTCAACTCAGGATAAAAGAACATATGGCTCAAAATAATCATAGGCATGATTCTATAACAAAAAGTTTTAATTATAAAAACCATCTAAAGTGAAGAGAATGAAAGCAGAGGAAATCTAGCCCAATGTACTGCCGGGGCGGGGGGGGGTCGGTCATGGCCAGGGGACTGCGTCTGCCTTGCCCAGGTGCACTGTGTTGTTCACTCCACAGTGGCCACTCTGGGCACTGAGTTTATTTGGAAGCTACATGGTATTTCAGGGCAAAGCCCATAAGCCTGTTCTGCCCATACTGAGAGCCCTTAATGTGAAATATCGTGATCAAAAAAGATTTCATGTGACCTACAAAAATCTCTGGAAGGAGGCCAAGCTGTTATCAGCGTAAATGGTCTCACTACCTCCTCCTCCGGGCCAACCCTGACTTCACGAACACAGAAATTCTGTTACCTGCCAGGAACTTCCATGGAGTTTCCCGGAGGGGAGGCCGGGATTATAAACTTACATCGTGACACAGTCCCACCTCCACCGCACAGGGCTATTGCTTTCAGCTGCTCCTAACCAGCAAGTAGTACATGGTTAATATTTAGTGTCCCCTCAGCCTACGCGGGGAAGGAATCTCACTGAAGGAACACAGAGCCATCCGTGGCAGCTCTGACCTTTGCGATTCTCTGAACGGGCCTGTCTTATGTCCAGGGAAGGCATACTTCATCCTTCCCTCATTCATTCATTCATTCATTCATCACACACATTGGCTGAAAGCCCATCTAAGAAGCAGGTGCTGCACCATGCAGTAGGGAGAAGCACCTGGATAAAAGGTAGTTCTGTCCTTAGGGTTCACAGTCCACCAGGATGGACAGACACAAAAATAAGTGAGGAAGGGCAGGTTGGGGTGAGGCCCAGGCAGACAGTCCACAGGTGGGGAGAGGGGGAACGCCTCAAACGTCTGCCCAGCAGCTGCACTGACCCACAGAAGAATGCGGACAGCTTCTCTAGAGTGCCCATAAATACAGGGTGTCCCCGCCCCAGGCCCGCTTGATCAACATTTGCATTTTAACAAGATCCCCTGAGGTTCCTGCACATACTAGGCAAGTTGGGGATGACCATGAATTGTGACCCAATGAGGCCTTGGGACAAGAAATCCTCCTCTAGGCCAGCTCAGACAAACAGGCAGGGCCCATCAATGCCTTCGCCAGCCACAACCACTCCCTGCTAGAATCCTTCCTCCTTGTACCTTTCAGGCCTCGAAGAGTTGGGGGAGGCAGGCGCTGCTGGTAGTGTTTAAAGGTGGGATGGGGGCTGGGGGCTTTGCTAGATCCCATACGATGTTCCCCCACCTGAACCAAGCTATTCACACCCCCAGACCAACCCAATGAACCCCCACCTGGCCCTATCACCCCATCACCCCAGGTTCCTGCCCACTAAGCCCCAGGTCTGGCCCACAGCTACCACCTGCTGTAACTCCTTGCACGCTATCCCCTCTGCGAAACACCGCATCTCCATCCTCCCCATGCCTCCCTGTGAGCCCCAACGAACCCTTCAAGATGCAACTCAAACCATCTCTGCCCTCAGAAAGGTTCCTGGCAGGCCCTGCGCCATACACCCTTGCCCTGGGAACATAGTCAGTGCTCCCCCTGCATGCTTGTGGGGAGCCCCCAACAGTGCACAGCCAGGGAAACCAGAGCCCACCTGCCTCAGAAGGCCCTCTTGGCCCTGCCCCCAGTGGGAAGATCATGGCAGAACTCTGGGGGTTCTAATCATGGGCAGCACATGCCTGAGCAAAGCCCCCCAGGCTCCCCAGTGGGTCTCTGTGCCTTAGAGCCCCAACCCAGTGACTAGCTCACCTGCCCTCAGCTCAGCAAGCCTGTTTAAGTGCCTCTGCCTACCTGCATAATGCTCCTGTGGGGATCAGTCCCCCTCCCTCAGCCTCCTAGGGTGACATGTCATCACATGCTGAAAGGCAAGTTCCCCACCCTGAGCTGGGGTCATGACGACCCCTTCAGGGGAGTGTAGCACAGGCACAGATGCCAGGGACCCATGACCCTGTGCCATGGCAGCCTCAGCTCCCAATGAGGGCCAGCCTGATGCCAGGGTGACCAGATGAGCAAAGGACAAGCAGGGAGTCCACTCCGGGGGTGACACAACAGCCATTAAGTCTCCCCAATGTCCCCAGAGCCAGAGGAACAGGAATCTCCTCCTAGGCCATGATGGCTGGGGGAGCAGAGGACCCCACTGTGAGAGGGCACTGTGCCCTGAGCCTGCAGTTCCCTGGCCACATCCTGCCAAGCCTTGGACTTGAAATGGTTCTAGGCAACTTGGGCTGTGGAGAGAGCCCCCTGAGTGAGTCAGAAGACACCAGAGTTTCACTTGGCTCTGCCTCTTTCAAGTGATACTTCCCACACCATGCCTCCTACAAGTGAGGGGACAGGAACCCCTGCCTTGCCCACCTCTCAGGGCTGCTTGGTGAGGTTAAGACCTCAGCGCTGAAGAGGCACAGACATCTCAAATGGCCATCTGGGAGGTATGGCCTGGCTGGGTGCAGGGCAGAGCAGGCAGCCTTACTGACCCACAGGCACTCAGCTCAGGGCCATGTAACACCATTCAGTAGCAAGGGGGCTGCTCACCCAGGAGTTCTGCCAGCCCAGAAACGGAGAGGTAGGTTTGTTCAAGTAGCCTGGGTCTCTGCAGCCATGTCCCATTCCCACTTCACAGGTGACAGAGCTGTCAACCATCCCAGGGCCCTCATTTGGCTGGTCCTGCTGTCTCTCTAGAACCAGCAGGCCATGCACAGGGGCCGCAGGCAGACCTCTAGGCAGCCCCAAAATCTCAGATGGTGGCAACACCACAGACTCCCAAGAGACTGACAGATGCTGTGACAGGACACAGCTTGGAAGAGGCTAGCAGGGTACAGGAGAGGAGGGGCCTGCAGCCCCAGAGTGATCTTCTGGATTTCAGGGCCTTAGAGACAAGCACTTCCAGGGGTCCCCAACATTGGGAAGATAAGGGCAGCGAAGGCGCTGTGCTGCCTTGGCCTTGCAGCTCGGCCACAGCACCTACTAAACCTCTGCAAAGGGAAAAAAAAATTTGCCTGATCTAATCACTTTCTGAGGAGATAATCAATAAATAGGTCATGGAGAGTAACACTTGAACATTCACAAACCCCTCGAAGGCAGGACTGGGTCCGCTCAGGGCCTGGCAAGGCTGCCATGGCCCTAGGATGGGGCCTGGGAGCTCAGGAGGAATCCGGCCTGCCTGTGGACTGGCTGATAACCTCGCACTACTGGGCAGCTGCTTCCCACATGCACACAGATGCTGCGCTGCTAGAGGAAACACAAATATACTTCAAAAGATTTCTGAATTCCGTGTCATTATGTGTCTTTACAGAGCAATAGAACCTGGAAGTCCAACCCCTATCCTGTGAGTCCGGGCACTTTAGTGGATATTAACAAAGAGCTCTACTACTCATGATCGCTAAAACCCCAGGTTAGACCCTGACAAGGCCCACTGGTTCCATCCCTGCAGATCCCGTGGAGGCCGGAAGGCTTTGCCTGGAGGTAGCGTGGTGGTTCATTCACAGCCCCCCTTTCCTCTGGACCTGGGCTGGTTTGTGGCTGAATCTCTGAACTACAGAGCACGCGGGAAGTGACGCTGCAAACTTTCAAGGCTAAGTCACGGAAGACTTGCAGCTTCGGCCTGGGCCCTCAGCGCACTTGCTCTAGGCGAAGTCGGACTGCCTCAGACCACCACGGTGTAGGATGCCCAAGCTAGCTGGCAGGGAAGAGACAGAGACTAACACAGAGATTGGCCTGGATAGTCCAGCTGTCTTGGCCAACACATGTGAGTGAGAAGCCACTGGGGACACCCAGCTGATGTGGGACTGCTAGGACCAGACAGCCCAAGAAGCAGTGCCCAGCTGGGTGGGACCAGCCAACCAGCAGAATCGACAGACATTAAAACATCAATACATTGTTCCTTTAAACCACTAAGCTAATGGGGCCGATGGCCCAGCTTGGTCTCTGGGGAGCTAGCCCACACTGCTGTAACCCCACTTCCTCCCTCAGACTGTCCCTAACAGAGGCCACCGCTCTAGACACGAGCCTGGGAAAAAGCAGGGAGAGAGAAGGCGGTGAAGAAAAGGCTTACCCAAGTAACCACCCTACTGACCCTGAAAGCTCCCTGTCCACAAAGTGCCCAGCAGCAGCCTGTACACAGAGGCTGCCCAAAGCAGAGGCGGACCTGGGATGAACACAGCTCCAGGAAGGCCAGGCAGATCAGAGCTGCCCAAGGAAGAAAGTGGGTGAAGAGAGGGTCCCATGGAAGAGGAGGGGATGGTCTACAGGCCTGCGAGGCACCTTGGCTTCAGGCACCACCTGGAGTAAGGTCTGAATCAAAGCCAGGAAGCAATTCCACATGCTTCCTTCAGCCCCTACCCCCTGGTCCCTTCAAGAAACACTTCTGTAAAAGTCCCACGAGAAAAAGGAACCCGTTATCAGTTCCCCAAGTTAGTCGTACTACGAGCATTGTGTGGCAGGCCCCCACGTACTGGGTATGTCAACATACGATTCTGGGAGCGTCTGCAGTCACCTGGGTGTGGGAGCTGCTCACTGGGACCCCACACAGCCTTCCCACCTTTCTCAAGTGGTGGTGCTCACTCAGACACTCTTCAAAAGGGAGCTCTGCTGCCAAGACCAGCCTGGGTGGCAGACGCTGATGGGTGCCTGGTTCCCCCCTAAATTCCCTCCTTCCCCAGGTCCCAAAGCCCACCTGCTTCTCACCAGCCACGGCCCCTCTGTGATCCCCTCAACTCCCTTCTTGGCATCCCTTACCACTCCTCCCATCCCCGTAACTTGAGCTCCTCCTTGGCTGGGATGTGTAGAGAAAAGCCCAAAGCCTGCTTTGCGGGGCCCAGGAAATCAGAACACATTCTGCTTCTCTGCCACAGAGGCCATGGAGGTGAGCAGCTGGGATGGGAATTTTGAAACCCAGCCATCATTCTTCCCAGAGACTTCAGGTCCAACTATTGCTCTGGAGCTCCGTGATGGCGAGCCCTGCCACAGCACTAGCTAAAAAGCTCAGGAGAAAGAGAGAAAGCATCTGTGTCCAGCCTGGGCCTGTGAGTCCGTCTCCCACCCTACCCCCCAGCACAGAGGCGAGTGGTCCCAGATCCCTGGGTGGAGCAGAGGAGCCCCAGGCAGTACCTGCCCCCAGTGTCAGCTTGGCCAGGAGGCAGCCAGTCATGCTGACAAACGCCTTCTAGGAACGCAGTAGCCCCCAAAGTCAAACAGCCTCGCCAGGGAGGCCCAGAGGGCCAGTTTTGGGGGCATGCAGAGTGGCTGAGGGTGGCAGAGACAAGCTGCAGAGACCATGGCGGCATGCTCACTGGGCCAGCAGCCCTCCCATCCACAGAGGCTACCACAGCACAACCCTGCCAGCAGCTGACACCACTGGAGAGGCCACATGAAATGCAGCACACTCAGCTTAGAAATTCAGGAAGAAACACTTACTAGAAATGATCACAATTGTGGAACTGAAAGGCTGACCTTTTGTGTTTGGAAAATTATGCAGAACACCTGCTAACCCTTTACGATGGCCATCCCTGTGCCAACCACCGAAATGCACCCTCCATGTAATCCTCCCAACAGCCCCAGCACCATCCCCAGCTTCCAGCCAAGGGAACAGTCTTGAGGGCCAAGCGCCTTCTCCCAAGGTCACATAGCTAAGACCTGCACGACACTTGGGACCCTGCGGCACACAGGCTCCCACGTATATCTCTCACTGTGCTGGGACCTGGGGGACACCAGAAAAGGAGGTGCAGCGTTGGAGAGGATAGGTCCCCCGTGACCATCAGCTCTGGCAGCTGGTAGTTCAGGTTATCAAGTATCATTTTTGGAATAGATTAAAGCCAATCTTTATTTATATTTGAAGGATCCTGGACAGCCAGCAGCATCTACATGCCGAGTCCCTAAGGTGATAAGGATGCAATGCCAGGACACAGATGTGGCCCTTGGACTCAATCAGGAAACGGTAACTTGCTGTATCACAAAGCAGGTCAGAAGGACAGTCGGAAAGAAAACTCGGGGGAAGCAGACACTCTCACTGCAAGTGGGCCACCGCCTGCTGGAGGAGGCCCCTGCCTGCTGGAGGGGTCCTGACTTGGGGAGAGTGAAGGACAGAGAGGAGAAGACCGAAGCACCTTGACCTTGACCGAAGCACCAACACGAGCGTCCCCCTCCTGCTTCTGGTCCCTGTGCACGCGCCAGGACAACCTTCCTCCAGGGAGGAAACATGGTGAGAACTCACTGAGCAGAGTGGAGAGAAGTACTCCCTATAGCGAATGAACTGAGATGCATCTCTTGGGAGAGAAGCCAGCTTCCTTACCAGCACAGAGAGAGAGAAGTCACCTGCGCACAGATGAAAACCACAGACAATAAACAAGCACTGCTTTTCAGCTTGCAACAACCACAAACATTCTCGATGAATGGAAAGTATTCCTTTTGCCTGGAAGTGTCCCGTCCCCTTTTTAAACATCTGTGTCTCAAGCTGCTGGATCCTCCCACTCTCACACCTGTCCTCCTGGCCCCAGCTCAGGTGTCCCCCACACTCCGACCAGACGTGCTCCAGCTGTGGAGAGGCCACAGGACACCAGTGAGGACCACCGAGGGGCTGGGGGAACTTGCCCAGCTTCGGGGGGACCTGGCTCAGGCACCAAAACTCCATTTCTTCATCTACAGAATGGGAAGCCACTCACCTCAGGGGGCTGACACGAAATGTAATTAAATCTTAACCTCTAAGTACGTGTCTTTTTAATATTCTATGACAAAATGCAACAAGATGATGCACTCTCGCTGAGCACCCAGGCAAGAAGCCACCGTGAAGAGAACCACGTGTGTAGGCATCCATGCTGCCTGAAGGAAGGACTGATAGACACACTGGGGTAATCAGATTAGGAGGTCTGGCAGGTATTGCCCCCGGTCAGCGCAAAACCTGTCGCTTCATGGAAAACACCCGACAGTATTTGTTGCCAGTGATAATGTCCAAGGTTCTGATACTCAAAATTTAGAATTTTGGCAAACTGGTATTTGCCACTCACTCTGACTTAACAGCTTCCCAGTAGATCAGTGGTGACACTGGCAAACCTGGTTTTGTCACAGTGAATGGTGAAATGTGTATCTGAAACATCTCTGTAACTCAGTAAACTAATATTTTTGAATATTCAACGGCATTACAAACTCGCGAGCAGAAGATCATTCAGGGAGAGAACAGACAAATCTCCCCGCAAAAGAACCCTAATAAGCTACAGACACAGCCCACGCCTGAGGAGGGGGACAGGACTCCCCATTCCTCAAGGGTGGGCTGCACAGTGACTTCCTTCCCAGGAGTCCAGCATGGAAGGGGTGGGGGAAGGGTCACTTTACAGGAGAAAAACCCAGCAAAACACACCTCAGCCAGATGATGAAAGTCAACACCAGTAGAACAAAAGTCCCACAGACAGTGTGTGCCCTTGATACTATGTGATGAGAAGGGCACTTCACCTCTGTGGTCTTCCTCCCCCAAACCCAATACCCTGTTCTCACGAGAAAAACAGCAGACAAATCCCAGAGAGGAACGTCCCCCAGAACACCTGACCACTACTCCTCCACACTGTCGAGGTCATCAAAAATAAAGTCTGAGAAATTGTCACAGCCAGGGGAGTCTCAGGAGCCTTGAGGACTAAATGTAACATGCGATCCTGGAACAGAAGAAGGACATCAGGAAAACACCAAGGAAATCAGAATTAGGTAGGAACTTTACTTAATGTAAGGATATTGGTTCACTGCTTGTGACAAATGTTCCACAGCCTGTTAACAAAGGGGTAACTGGGGTGGAGGGTAGGAGTGATCTTTGCAACTTTTCTGTGAATATAAGACTATTCTAAAATTAAAAGTATATTTTTAAAGAAAGATTTTTCTGTTCAGAGTACAAAAAAAGTCCAAATGGATTTTAATGTAACTAAGTACAAAAAGCTCACTGATGAGGTTTCAGAGTCTAAGGCACAACTAAGTGGTAGAGAACGGCCACTCTGTATTTTGGTTTCAAGTTAAAGGAGGAAATGCACAATCATCCAAAAAGACGACTGGAGCACTCTCCATTCATTCTCTAACTGCTTCTCCATGTGAATTGGATTTTCTTCATACACTTCAACCCTCACAACAAATCAGAAGTTGAATGCAGAAACAGGAGAATCCAGCAGCTGTTTTCTTAGTTAGCCAAGTATTAAAGAGATTTGCAAAATAATTTTTTAAAATAAAAAAATGGGCTGGGCGCAGTAGCTCACACCTATAATCCTAGCACTCTGGGACGCCGAGACAGGTGGATTCTTTGAGCTCAGGAGTTCGAGACCAGCCTGAGCAAGAGTGAGACCCCATCTCTACTAAAAATAGGAAGAAATTAGCTGGACAACTAAAAATATATAGAAAAAATTAGCCGGGCATGGTGGCGCATGCCTATAGTCCCAGCTATTCAGGAGGCTGAGGCAGAAGGATCGCTTGAGCCCAGGAGTTTGAGGCTGCTGTGAGCTAGGCTGACACCACCGCACTCTAACCCGGGCAACAAAGTGAGACTCTGTCTCAAAAAAATAAAATAAAATAAATGCTATTTATGCTTGTATGTCATCGTTTTATTATTGTCATTTTATTTATTTTTAAGAAACAGGATCTCAGTCTGTTGCCCAGGCTGAGTGCAGTGACCGGATCATAGCTCACAGCAACCTCGGAACTCCTGGGCTCCAGCGATCCTCCTGCCTCAGCCTCCCCAGTAGCTGGGACTACAGACTTGCACCACCGTGCCCGGCTAATTTTTTCAATTCTTGGTAGAGACAGGGTCTCGCTCTTGCCCAGGCTGGTCCCAAATTCCTGGCTCAAGCAATCCTCCTGTCTTGGCCTCCCAAAGTGCTGGGGTTATAAATGTAAACCACTTGTAATGCACCTGGCCTATCGTCATCTTTAAATGAATTAGTAAGTATTTTCAAAATTTCCTAACACAGTAAATGCCAACAGATATATTCCACAAACCCAAATGCTATTTGGGGCCCAGAAATGGAAAAGGGGCCAAGACGTGCAAAGGGTTTCCTGTCCCCAGCAGCCCCGTCACTAACGCAGATGCTGGGCTCCTGGGTCCAGTCCTCCTGACACAACACAGCCCATGTGACTTTCTCTTGTTGCCAAAGTTGTGTTTTGAAAATCAAGATGTATTAAAAATTTAATAGGACTCACCCCACAAGATATGCTGTAACTTTCCTGTAACATCTATTCAATCTAAAGCTAACAAAATTTGATCACCTTAAGGTTTTCTCATGGCCTTAATGTGCCAACTGTACAGTCCCTACAGTGACCCAATTCACAGAAACCTGGCACTACCCAGACCAACCTGGGCACCCCAGGACCCCAACACCAGGACATTATTCTATATCTCACGCCCCACTGCCTCAAGTCTGCCGTTCTCTGGGCCTACGAATCTCCTTCCTTCTCCAGCGTGTCTGCCTCTGCTCTCGGGTCAAAGTCTCTGAAAGATTCCGGGCTCCACTCAGGCATCAACTCTTCCTTCTCCAGAGGAGGCTTCCAAACCCAACGCCTCATCCCAGCCCTATGGCTCACCTTTCCCACACCCAATAATTTGGCCCAGTCTACCTTTCCAGACTCTGCTCCCCCCACTATGTGCGTTTGGACCCTTACCCCTATCCACCCCAATTTCTGGGCTATGAGCTCCCTAGAGAGTGCCCTCAGACCACTCTTCCCACTCTGTGTCTTGACTCACGGTTCTCTCTTAGAACGCTCTGTTGTGTTAAAGCTGCTTCTGAAAGCTGTTGGGGCCCTGCCTCAAGAAATTCTGCATGCCACCAGGTCTCAGTCCCACTAAGAACCAAAGCTTTTCAATTTGGTTACATCACAACTATTTTAAAGATTTAAGCTCTAAAAATAAGCAGTCCTATGGCTCAAGTCCCAAGGAAAGGGGCACATAGCAACGTCCGGTATGTCTCCCATCTCTCTACCCATCAGATGCTCCCTCTCTGTCTCCTGCCCCCGAGGGAAGACGGACCCTTCCATGTCACCGTGGCACTCAGCCACAGGGAACTCAGCATCTCCAAAGACAGCTGATCTGGCCTGGCCTCTCATGTCACTCTGCCTTCCTCCCACAGCAGTCTGTGGCCCACCCGTCCTTCTGTCCTGAGTCTCAGACACCCTCAAGTTCCCGAGGGTTCTTCCCATCAGCATGGAGTTAACCTCACCCTACCAGGGAGCCTCACAAATTACCAGCCTCACTTCACAGAGGAGACAAGAGGGGCTCAGGGGAGGGGCAGACTGTCCCTAGCCACAGAGAATGGGTACACGGCGAATCAGGACTGCCAGACCTTCATGTTCTTTTTTCACCACCAGCTGTCCCCCCAGGCTCACAAATTGCAATTCACATGCTCATCTTCTTGAGAGGAAAAAAAAATAAACTACTCAGAAATCTCTCTGACAATCAGGCAGGCTTTTCTGTTCTTCCCAGGGCACTTTCTACTAACTGGGAAAATACTGCCCCCCTGGTGTGACTCCTGTGCCCGAGGCCCAGCACCCACCACTCCTTCACTCCACTACCTATACACCAGGTTAGAGGACCAAGAGGGACAAGATGGGCTCCCTCAGCCCCAGGGAGCTTTCAGGGCCAACGCACTTGCCACCTCCACCCCCAGCCTCTGCTCCCACCAGAGCGAGATCACAGTTCTGGTACAACTGTTCCCACCACAGCAGAGAAACTGGTTGCAAACTAAAAAGCCACCTATATAAATCCAGTTTCAGCAGGCACAGCGGAGGGTCCCTGTAGATGGGACGTTTAAATGACTCGCTACAACAACCAGGGCATCAGTTACAGGAAAAGGAGCCAGTGAGTGAGTGACAAGTAAAGAACCAGTGGGAAGATGTGCTGGGAGGAGATATCAGGAACTGCAACAGCAGAAACAGAAAGCAAGTCATTTAAAAATAGGGAAAAGATCTGCTTAATCTGCAAATCTGCTTAACTTACATGTGTGAAGAGAAGAGTCCTAACTGGAAAGGACAAGCGTTTACAGGTGGTTACCTTAACGGCTGTATGGTGGCTGCCACAGGATGATGACATCCCCAGAAAGTTTGCACTGTCCAGGGAGAAACCCCTGTTTCAAAGCCAGGGATCCTGCGTCCCCTCCATGACCAGAGGAGGGCACCTAAGGCAACAGGGAGGTGGCGACACCTTGGAGGAGCAGGAAGTCCAGAAGTAATACTATTTATCTGTCACGAGGCTGGCTCACGCTATGGCCCCCTTGTGAGCTGGGTCTCTCTGGGAGTTAGACACAAGGCACCCAGAGTCTGTCATCCTGGTGCCCCAAAATAATCTAATGATTTTCAGAAGTACAGGTGACACCTCACATTTCAATGA
The DNA here is from genome assembly GCA_963574885.1 of Lepilemur ruficaudatus. NCBI lineage: Eukaryota > Metazoa > Chordata > Mammalia > Primates > Lepilemuridae > Lepilemur > Lepilemur ruficaudatus. The sequence continues at coordinate 56,756 of CAUYRT010005900.1, forward strand.
TTTCACACCTGGGATTAGTCAGGGTGCAGGATAAAGGGGGGTGGAAAGACCACAACGAAGAGCTCTTGGGGAAGGGGCGATGCAGAGAACAGGAAGGAGACAGAGCAGAGGCCATGGAGGTTTTGGAGGGGCAGCAGCTGAGGCAGGAAGGGATGCGAGGCAGCAGCTGAGGCAGGAAGGGATGCGAGGCACCAGAAACCGATTCTGGAGGTAACATACCTCTCAGTTCCCAGGAGGTCGCTACCAACAGCTAAGAAACGAAGGGACCGTTAAGAAAGCAGACAGGCTACAGATTTCTAGCTGGAGCTAGTGGTGGTGCTCTCTGGGGCCACCCAGCCTCTCCTGGAAGTCGCCCAGCAGCAGAGAATTAGCAAGTGAAAGGCAGTGCCCGCCCTCAACAGGTGCTGGGGAGGGGCTGGAGAGCCCGTGGAGGAGGGGGCTCCAGAGAGCCACACGAGGAGTGCCCACAGAGTGCCAGAGCCCCGACAGGACTCTGGGGACAGGTCGGTCACACAGGGAGGAAACAAGTTTCTTGCTGCTGGACTTCTAAAGCTCTGGACCCTGATTGGGGGGGAGGGGTTCCAATCCCTGCAAAGAGGAATGTAGGAGAGCCAGAGTGAGGGCCACAACCCCCTACCCAGGCCTGTGAGAACCCACCCCTTCCCCAGGCCTCACGCCCACAGACAGCTGTGCCACATTCGCCCATCTCACTCAAGGCCGTGCATTCCAGCAGACAGGCAGACCCAGCACAGCTGCAGTGGGGCATGGTCCTGAGAGCAGGGGGTGGAGGACTGGTCTGTGTATTGTCAGGGAGGACTCCCTCCCACCTCCATGTAGGCATCTGGTACAGCACTGGCCATCTGAGCACCCACTATGTGATGAGCACAAGGGGCAGTCATCTTTTCTGTCCCCATAAGCCTGGCCTCCATGCTTTCATTACAGGCGGGAAAGGGTGACAGCCAAGGACTCAAGACAACTAAACACACACAGATCCTGTGACCCTGCAGTTCAACCCCTGGGTGCCTACCCAGACAAAGGCCAGCTGATGTACACGTGGAGACGTCTGCAGGATGCACACAGAAGTGGTGCTCACACCAGCCCCAAAATGGAGACTGAGCAGGTATCTATAAACAGGTGAGTGGACATCACTCAGCAGCACACCAATGCAACACCAGGATGGATACCCAAACACATGGAGGGAAACCAAACCCCAACGAGCAAATTCCGCCTGTATCCGTTTCTAGGGAGTCTGCGGAGAGATGAAATCAGTCTCGTGTGGGGAAATAGCCAGACACCGGAGGCGGGATGGGGGGTTCTTCCAGGGGGATGATGATAAGGTTTCTGGGGGTGATATACGGTTCTCTACCTAGGTCAGGATTTGGGTTACACAGGTGTATGCTCCTGTCAGGATTCATCATCTGGGGCTGTACCAGTAGAGGCCCACGCCAACATGGCATGCACCAGAGTCACGTCTTGGGCGGTGGTAATTCTGGTAAGGGCACTTTACCTTTCCCTCCCAAGTAGCCACTCATAAAAAGTGCCTGCCCAAAGAGCCAGACTCTACCTATGACCATCGGAGTTGTCTTGGAAAAGTTAAGGGAGGCACACATTTTCCAGCTGGCCCTGTTTCGGCACAGAACCAAACGAGGCCATCCACATAATACCACGTTCTAGACACCTAGATGACTGGTTGTCTAGGCAGCTGCCGTATCACATTACATTCTGATTTGGCTTTGCTTTTGGAAGAGGCATTGGGTGTTAACGTGCATGTAAATGGTGTGTGCGCGCACACAAACGCACGCTCACCATTGTGGGCCTCCAAACCTGTCTCGACACCGAACGGTCAGCCAGTGCAGTCCCTGGGCACAGAGGAGAGGCTGGTTTCTACAGAAATGTGTAACCCCCATTACCCCTTTCGTGACTGTCAACAAAATTCGCAAAAGAAAGACACGGGCAGTGTTTTTTTTGTTTGTTTGTTTGTTTTTTGAGACAGAGTCTCACTCTGTTGCCCGTGTGGGCTAGAGTGCTGTGGTCAGCCTAGCTCACAGCAACCTCAAACTCCTAGGCTCAAGCGATCCTTCTGCCTCAGCCTCCCGAGTATCTGGGACTACAGGCACGGGCCACCATGCCCAGCTGATTTTTTCCATATATTTTTAGTTGGCCAATTAATTTCTTTCTATTTTTAGTATAGACAGGGTCTTGCTCTTGCTCAGGCTAGATTCGATCGACCTTGAGCAATCCTCCCGCCTCGGCCTCCCAGAGTGCTAGGATTAGCACCTGCTAGGTGTGAGCCACCAGCAGGGGCAGTGATTCTAACTGTTATGAAGGACACCAGCATCAACAACAGTGCCCTGCTGTGTAGGTCCAATAATCAGATGGCACCTCTAGCTGGTTTTATAGTCTGCTACAGGCCACAAGTGCTTGGCCAGCGAGGTGAAGACTAGAAACACTAAAGCCAAGATCAGCTCTAATAGCTAAGATGCTACCTCAAGCCCCCAACAGGCCAAGGGGCCTGCGGGGGCCAACTGAACACACCACCACAGCCCATCCAACCCACACCATGTCTCGTCCAACAGCAAACAGGCTGCATGATGCAAAGAGAGGAGGGGAGGGAGGAAGGAGACACACGGCCTACCTGAAGGTCACACCCCCCAACAGAAGGACACTTTCCTGACATCCACCTAGGCTGCACCAAAGTCTGCCCCTGCCCAAACCACAGAACATGGAAGCCCCGGCCTCAAGTCCTCCCAGGAAAACAGGAAGTGGAGAGGGTCTACTTGGTGCCCAGTGATGCCCGGCCCTAGTGAGCCACACCATCAAGGTTGAGTCCTTCTTTCCAAGACCTCTGTACCTTCTTTCACAACATGGTTCTCCAAGAAGCTTCAAGAATCAGATCCTGTTCCAGTTGTCTCTGTCCCAGGGGCCAGCATGGTGCCTGGTGCAGAGCAGGCCTGGTCCTGCACCACTGACAATCCATGGACAATCCACAGACAGCTGATGCCTCAGAAAGGGGCACACACAAGCATGTTTTCAGTGAGGCGTGGCCGTTCACGGAACCCTCACACCACACAGACCCAAGGTGAACGAGGGACACACCCAACCCCAGGCCTGACCTTTCAGGTACAGAACCTCTAGAGAAGAGTCTCAATTCTACCAAATAAAATGTTCTTCTACCCAAAAGAAAAAGAAACACAAATCAAGGTGTTCTCACCTGAGTGTGGTCCATTATTTCTGAAGATCAACAACTTTTGACAGTTGCCTTGTTTGTTGTTGTTATTGTTGAGACAGAGTGTCACTGTGTGTCCCTGGGTAGAGTGCAGTGATGCCACTGTAGCTCACTGCAAGCTCCAACTCCTGGGCTGTAAAGCAATCATTCTGTCTCAGCCTCCCAGGCAGCTGGGACTACAGGCGTGTGGCGCCTGGCTGAGTTTTGCTGTTTTGTGTATTTTTTTTCTTTTCTTTTTGGTAGAGAAGGAGTCTCATTCTTGCTCAGGCTGCTGTCGAACTCCTGAGCTCAAGCTATCTTCCTGCCTTGGCCTCACAGAGAGCTAGGATGATAGGCGTGAGTCACCACACCTGGCCAATAACTTTTGACAGAGAGAGGCTCTCTTCTATAGGAAAGTACAAGAGGATGATCTACTTAATTGTGGGGGGTGGAGGAGGAACCCCAGAAGACCAGGAACTTCTCTGCCTGTCCCAGCTCCAATGGTCTGGACTTGCAGTAGGGTCAACCAATGGGTTGGCCTCACAAGACCAACAGACTCACAACTTCTACCTCTGTGGACTTTGTTTTTCCATGCACACATTCATAGATGCCAGCATGGAAACCAAACTGTTTTAACCTTCACTTATGTTTTTAATATTCATATTGAGATATAATTTATATACCACAAAATGCATCCATCGTAATAGCACAATTCCATGATTTTAGTAAATTTATAGAGTTGTGTAACCATCACCACAATCCAATTTTAGGACACTTCCATTGTCCCAAAATGTTTCCCTGTGCCTGTGTGCTATTAATCACTGATGCCACCCCAACCCCCACCCCTGAGCAAACACTGATCACCTTCCCCTCTGTAATAAATCTGGCTTTTATTGGGGGGACATGCCCTGTAAGCAAAATTATACAACATACAGTCACTGGGTCTGCTGATTCCCCCTTGGCATGTGAGTTTGAGATTCATTTGTGTTGCAACACCTATCTGCAGTCTGTTCTTTTTAATGCTGAATGGCAACCCATCGTGTGGATGTAGAACATTTGTCATACCCATGGCATCTGGGCTGTTTCCACTTCTTGGCTACTGTGAAATCATGCTCCTGTGGATACCCATCTACCTGTCTTTGCATGGACCTATGTTTTCACTTCTCTTGGGTAGCTTGTTAAGTCATATGGTAAGTTTGTGCCTATTTATGCCATTTAACATTTCTATGGGCAACGGAGGAAGGGTTCCTGTTTCTACACACCCTCGCCAACACTTATTACTGTCTTTTTAAATTACGGCTATCCTTAAGTCTTGTTTTATGGCCCAGCACATGGCCTCCCCTGGAGGACGTTCCGCATGCACTTGAAAAGATGTGTTCTGCATTCACCAGGCAGAGTATTCTAGAGAGGTCAGTCAGACCAACTGGGTTGAGAACGCTCTTCAAGTTCTCTGTAAGCTGCTGCTCTAACAATTAGTGAGAGTGAGGTAACTATAACTGACGATCTATTTCTATGATCAGTCCTATCAGTTTATGCCTCAAGCATTTTGGGGCTCTGCTGTTAGGTGCATGTATTTTTTGACTGTTACGTGTTCCTGACATACCACTCATTATGAAATGTCCCCTCTTTGGTGCTACTCATATTTTTTGTCTTATATTAATATAGTCACTCCAGCTCTCTAATGGTCTCTTACGGTATATCTTTTTCCATCTTTTCGTATTTGTCCTTGAATCTAAGGGATGTCACTTACAGACAACATATAATTAAGCTAGATTTTGCTTTTTTTAAATACAGTCTTGACAATCCCTGCCTTCTGATCGAGGTATTTGGACGATTCATTATTGATTATTCAATTATTGATATGGCTGGATTTGCATTTGCCACTGCGCTGCTCGTTTTCTACGTGTCTTCCTTTTTTATTCCTCGGTGACTGGACAGTCACCAGTCACCCTGGTGTTAAATGGTTTTTAGTGTACCATTTTAATTCTTCTGATCTCTGCTGATTCTTTTTAACTATATTTTGAAGTTATTTTCTTCATAGTTGTTCTAGGGATTAAAATAAGCATCTTAATCACAATCTACTTCAGATTAATATTAACTTGATTCCAGTAAAATACAGAAACTTTGCTCCAATATTGCTCCGCTGCAGTCCCCCTCTTTTGAACTATTATTATTACACACATTTTATCTATGTATGTTATAAATCCAACTGATCACTGCAGGCCTCTGCTCAGTTTCCGGAGCACAGAAATAGTTAAGTCTTCCCTGTTGACCCACACATGTGCCATTTCCACTGCTCCTTACTCCATCCTGTGGGCTCACGTCACCAGCGAGGCGTCTCCCTCCAGCCTGAAGAACTGGCAGGTCTGCCAGCGGTGGATCCTCAATCTTTGCTTATCTGACAATGACTTCCATCTTCAGTTCTGAGGAACAATTTTGCTGTAGCTAGAATACTGGGTCGACAGTTTTCTTCTTCGAGTACTGTGAGCATCATTCAACTCCTTTTTGGATTCCATTGTCTCAAGTCAAAAGTCAGCTGTTCATCACATTAATGTTCCCCTATATGTAATGAGTCGTTTTTCTCATTACTTTCAAGATTTTCTCTCTCTCTCTCTTTGAGCTTTCCACAGTTTGACTATGAGACTGTGATGTGTCTAGGTACAGATCTCTGTAGTTATGCTACTTAGAGTTTGTTAAGCTTCTTGGATAACTTTCTCCTCAAATATTTAATACATTTTTGGCTATTATTTCTGCCCTGCCCCAGCCATGACCTCAACCTTGGGTTGCCACTTTAACTGCCATTGGATGTGCCAAATAATCCCACTGTAGTTTAAAAAAATATATGCGTGTATATATATGTAAATATGTGATACAAATTCACCAGCCACTTCAAAGAAAAAGGAAATTCTCTGTCCTAGAAGCCACCAGAAACTAGATTTAGCCTTCAGTATGCCCAAATTGGATCATAAGACAGTAATAAGACAGCATGAAAAAAAAAGACGTAGTTATGAAAAACAATCAATTAGATATTCTAAGAACAGAATACCATACAGTAGTGAAAATGAATTAATCATTGCTATAAGCAACAGATTTCACTCAACAGAATGTTGAGTGAAAGCAAGAAGACAAAGGGTATATACTAATTAATTCCATTTATTTAAAGTACAAAAGCAGGAAAAACTAATCTATGCTGTTAGAAGTCAAGAAACTGATTACCCTTAAAAAGTAGTGGCAGCAAGGTAGTAGGCACGAGGGGCACTTTGGCAGTACCAGTAAGTTCTGTTTCTTGATCTGGGTCATGAGGATGTGTTCAGTTTGTGGAAATGCATCTAGTTGCACATATGTGTACTGCTACACTTCAATTAAAAAGTTTAAGAACTGACCAGACGCAGTGGTTCACGCCTGTAATCCTAGCACTTTGGGAGGCCAAGGTGGGAGGATCGCTTGAGGCCAGGAGAAGTTCGAGCCTAGCCTCAGCAACATGGCAAGATCCCATCTCTACAAAAAATAGAAAAACTAGCCAGGTGTGGTATGACAAGGTGCATGCTTGTCATACCAGCTTCTCTGGAGGCTAAGGCTAGAGTCACTTGAGCCCAAGAGTTTGAGGCTGCAGTGAGCTATAATGACATCACCGTACTCTAGCCTAATCAACAGCGCAAGACTCTAGTCTCAAAAAAAAAAAAAAAAAAGTTAACAAAAATTAAATTTTTTTGGCACAACAATCTAAAATTGGTGTGTTAGTCATAAAATACACTGAACCTGAAGCCAAAGAGCTTCAGCTGACCTAAGCTGTGGTCCAATACAGCTACTGAACACCAACTTGGGAAACAGAACCACCACACTGTGCTACAGGGAGCTCCCACAGGGTGTCCCAAGCAACATGCTCCCAAGAAGGATCGGAAGACTGTCCATTTCTAATACAGAAACCAGAGCCACCCACTGCAGAATGGATTACGGTTTTAGAACAGCTTTGGGCTGGACATGATCCTGTGATTCTATTAAAACTCCCAAATGTACTTCTTGAAAGAACTAGATGAAACATGCAGCATGGGAACTTGGGGAGACACCAGTTATACATGTGACATCTTGTATCGACTAAAGCTAAAGACTGAAGGGGAGCTGTCACCAACACCATGTCAGTTGCTTCCCTCATTATACACCGAGCACCACAGCTGATTCTTCTGGATGCAAGTTACCCAGCATCCCATCACCCTACAAGGGAGAGATAGATGATCTCCCATTTAACAAGTGAAGAAATATAGGCTAAGATCGTCTGCTCAGGATCAATCAGGGAGTGTGATTTGACCTCAACTCTGCCTGCTGGCCTCTGAGCTGGGCTCTCTCCACACCCTTACACTGCTTCACAAATGTCCTGGGGTGTCTCTAATGCTCTAGGAGGTCACCTTAACACACACACATACATTCACATCCCAAGGGTCTGGGTTAATCTGTCCCTTGCTCCCTTAACACGTCATGAGGAAAACACGCTGATCAACTTCAGGAAACAGTGTCACATCTTCTAGATGAACTCAGTTTGGAGGTCAACGAACGGCCCAGTATGGAAGGGACCAAAATGCACAGAGGCCAACGTAGCCCTGGCTTTTGAAAACAGAAAGATATGGGTTTGAGTCCCAACTCCAAGCTCCTTCAACAGTTAACCTCTCCCTCACAATTCACTGGCCTATCCCCTGGGGTGGGGGTGGGGGCATGGTAATTATGGGAGAGAACACACACTAGGAGCCCCCGATGGCGAGAGGGACCCAGCAAATCCCTATGAGTTTGGGCTCCTCCTCCTCCTCCTGTCCTGACTACAAACCCACCCCTGGCTGCTTACCACCCAACCCAACCTCACCGAAGTGCCATGAACTCGTCTTTCAGCTGAAGACTGAGTCAGAGGGAGGGAAAGGAGACCTAGACCTACAGTTTTATTTCTGAAACTTGAAGAGAGGACCTCAGTTTTAGAATAGGTACCACAAGTCAGCAGAGTTGAACAGAAAAGCCTTTCTTGGATAGCAAGCACACAAAAACACATCCCCCAGACCAAGATGCTTCCCCAACAGGAGGACGGGGTGGGTTTTCCCATTTATCTTGAGGAGGTTAAGACTTTTAGAGGCTGAGAAACACCAGATGATCTCTAAGTCCTTGGGATCCCAGTAGTCTGGGCTCCCACACAGATCTGACAGAGTGGCCCCAACCTACAATTCTCAAGCAAAGCGAGGAGCCACCAGCTCCCTGCACAAACAGGCAAAGGAGGGACAGGGCAGTGAGAGGAGATGAGCAAGGGGCCACAGAGGAGTGTGTCACGGGGCCAGCCAGGAGGCTGCAGCCCCACACACCCCTTTTTTAGTGGGTGTCTGGGTATGAGTATTCTGGACAGCTCTAAGGGAGGGGTGATGCAGGTGCTGAGTCTAAATTTCTCTTGAGAGGGAGAAAAGAAGGTTTTTGAGTGAAGAAATGGGGTGTAGATTAGGTCTTACGTCTTTCAAGCTTTTACCTTAAGAGCCTCACAAAAGTTGAGTATCAGGAAAGTCACTCTTGAAGTAATCAGTGTTGACTAAGGAGAAACCCACAGAGCAGGCAGCAGAAGATCCAAGCTGAGTGAAGGCGGAGCTGATGAGTACAGAGCCCTCCACCTCCAAGGAGCAGTGCCCTGGGCTGGGCACCTGACTCTGTCCCTAGCCAAGTGACCCAGGTAGGGTGCAGCATCCCTGGCCTCCCAACCTCCAGATCTGAAAAGCAGGGAGGCATGACCAAATGAAAACCTCAAGTTTTCCCACAAACCAAAAGCACCAAGTTAGACAGACAGCAGGTACGTGTTTAGTGAAGACCTGCTAATGGCAGAGGAGCTGATGGAAGGTACCAGTTACCTGCCTCTGAGACCCACACCCTGTGCCACTGACCCAAGGCCCAGGAGTGAGGTCCCTTGGCAACGATGGCACAGCTGCAGGCGGAAGTGGTGCCCCGGCTGTGCCCACAGCCATCTACATGACAACCCCACCGAAACTGCTTCCTACACACAGGCCTGACCAGGCCTAGAGCACGGCTCACCCCCACCTGGGCACTCCAGGCCTGTCTCCAGGTCCCAGTCCCTCCCACTGGCTCCTCCCACTTACCTGTGTGAGGTGCGCATGTCCACAGGCCCTTCGCCCGCCAGTCCTTCACCTCTACCCATGGCCTCTGGGGCCCTCAGCAACCCTTGCGCTGGGCCTGCTCCTGGCTCAGGCATCACCCTCATGTCTCCGTCGGTGTTTAAATCCAAAGCCAACAATCCTCTTTCCATTTTTATTTTCTTGCTCTCCACATCGTCCTCTGTCGGGTCCCGTTCAAGAGCACGTTTCTGACTCCGTGTTCGGCATGCTTCTTCGGTCATTCTGAACTGTGAGGGGAGGAGAAGACACATTTTAATCGGGCACCGTGAAGTTGCTACCTTCTTAGAAACTTTTCAGAGTGTCACTTTGAGTGTTTTCCTTCATGTATAACGATGGCAGAGGTAGGTACATAACAAACACAGGGCCCTCAAAAGTGTCCCCAGGACATTTCTTCACTGCTTTGAGGAAGGCTCGGCAGGAGCGGGGCGTCCCCAGCCTCCAGTGTGGCAGAGTACCTGGGGAGCTAAGCTATGCCCTGCCCCACTGGGGGCCACAGACCTGTGAAGGGCTGGACAGAAACAACAGGAGGCAGCTGCTTACCAAGGAGAAAAGGAATTCTGTGCACTAAAGACCCAAAACTATTCTAGATCTGAGCTACCTGCCTAGGGGATTCCGAGTGCTTGTACTGTCTGGAATCCGAGAAGGGGGTGACCGCACTGTACTAAAAGCAGGGTCAGGGCCGGGTCCAGCCCTGTACTGTGGTAACTTGGGTTGACCCCTACTTCTTCCCTTTGGTGAAGGGAGGTCTCCTCACTCCCTGCTCACCTCCAGGGGGTGGGGAGTGGGGGGGGGGTCACGTTTAACCCTTTGGTTGCCAGTGAGGTACACTTTGAGCAGGGTGAGGCCTGGCCTGTCAACATGCCACCACCCTGCACCTGCGGCACACACATATCTTGATTTAAAGAAGAAAGAAAAAGAAGAAAAAAACAGCTGAGTCAGTTTTTGATCCCATGACATCACTGGGCTCCACATGACCCTTCCCAGGATTCAGTCGGAGAGACAAAGCACTTTCCAGAAAACCAGTCTGAACCGGTTCCAGACAACAAGCTGAAGTGTTGTTAACCCTCACGGAGACAGGACACAGGACGACAGCACAGTGATGTCTGTCTGCAGGGAGGCGGCTGGCATTCCACAGCAGGGTCTGGGACACGGGCGCTCTTAAAGGGGCCACTCCAACCCTGGCCTTGCCAACAGGGCAGGGCATGGAATCAACACTGGGAGAGTCAGGGTCTTAAAAGAAAAAAATCACCCCAGCGCTCACCAGGGGACAAAAAAGAAATTAGCACCACAGCTCTAGTAGAATTCCTAAAGTGTTGCAGTTTTGCACAGGACAGCTGGTGACCACCGTGTGGGCCCCACAGAGCAGCCTGACTCACACTGTGGCATGCTCTGCTCTATTCTGAAGTCCTCACAGGCACAGCACCCACCTTTTCAGTACCTCAGTTTCCTCACTGCTGAACACGCTGGGGCAACCTGTCCTGGGCAGGGCTGGGCAGAACCAGCCCCCGAGGCCATCTTCTCAGAGGCTGGGGGGCAGCACAAGGCAACGAGGGGGTCCTGTCACCATATACGGGCATGCTCTCGAGCTGACTCACTTGCAGTCTCTTTAAAGGAGCTGATTTCACAAATGAGCAATAGCGCAAGGCCCTGCCCAAATGTGCCCTTTCGTGCACTTAGACTGAAAGGAAGGAAAGTGACAGCTGCTTCGTGCTCCTGGAGCCTGGGGGAGAGTGGGCCGTCTGCAGGGCACCCAGGCACCTGCTCTAACAGGAGGCCCACCCAAAAGGGCTGAACTGAGCACACTTCCCCATGGCCATGTCGTTACTCTGGGTTGTTCCCCACCCTGCCTTAGTGGAGGGCAGGGCCCAATAACGTCTCTCAGCACCACCCAGGTGCCATGGTTTGCCCTTAACACAGCCAGGATGGGGGGGGGAGGGAAGAATCCCAAATCTCAATGGCACTGGCTTTCAGACTCAGCCTCGGCTTGCTCCCCAAGCCCTCCTGGAATCCCAACCTGCACTACCACCCACTCCACACCAGCTGCTCGACCCCCAGCTCCCCCGGGCCTGCCTGCCCAATGTCCCCTTCTCCCTCCACTCTCACCCAGTTTCCCCTCCACCTCCTTGTAGAGAGGGCGCCTCACTGCCCCAGAGGCAGGTGAGGGACACTCTGATTTCACTCTTAGCCGTGAAGTTCTATGATCTCTGTCCTTTCTCCAACATGCCTTGGCCACAAACCCTGTCCAATCTGCTCACTGACAGTCTGTCCTATCTCCCATGAGGCAGCAGACAAGTCACTGCCCCAAGAGCGGTCACCCTCCCTTCTCCTCTCTCATTGTGGGAGGGTGGGACACCTCTCCTTCAAGCAGGAGCTCCTCAGATGGTCCAGAAATTGGACAAGGGAAACAGTTTGGACAGCTGCCTTGGACAGCAGGTATGTGCACTCCCAGACCCGCAGGGAGTACACATACCTGCAGGTATGGGAGGAGCACGACTAGGTAGGAGATGAGAAGAGACCAGGACCTCAGAAGAGGAGTCAGGGGAAATTCTGCCCCCAAGGGTGAAGCTCCCAGCATGGCCTGGTGCCTACTGTAGGGGGAGGGGCCCCCACGTAGATGGGGAGAAGGAACCCCACCCCAATGTATTACACTGTTCCCTGTGACTCACAGACCCCTCATGCTTCCTCATTCCACCCCTGCTCCAGCCAGGCTGGACCCATTCCATTGCAGCCTCAAGCCTTGTAAGCACTGGGCTCTGAACCCAAGACCCCGTATGAAGTACTCCCAGCTAACCTCAACCCACACGGATAAGGCTGAACTGATGACCTAATCGGCGAGGCTGTGCATGATGGCCTCACTTCACTGTCACTGTTAAAGGATAAGAAGCCTCCCCGAGCTTACAAGAGGTACCGGGCAGGGCCTCAATGACCCCACGGGGCTGTTCCCTCCAGCCCCAGAAACCCATCCCCCAGGCCTCAGGCCATTCTGGCAGCTGGTCCCCGAGAGGGCCCACCGGCAGTGTTGGCTCGGTGTGCAGTGTCAGGACAGCTCACTAAGACGCCAAAGGCCTGGAACTCTGCCAACCCCAGGCCTAGAAAGGACAGGCAAACTCACAGTGCTCGCCTAGCCAGTTCGTCCATGCCTCCCCAAGGTGGGCGACTGGGGCCAGTGCGGGGCCTGCTGTACCCCTCCCCCACCACAGGAAGGACAAGCACAGCTGGAAGGGGTGGGGCCAGCCACATGGGTACAGGGGGCTCCTTGGGTTGGAGCCCCTCCACAGCCATGCAGGCTGACTGGAGTCTGCTACTGGCCAATCCCCAGCCATCACAGGACATTTGCTCCTGGGGAGGGTGGGTGCTGGTAAGGAGTGATTCCTCCCTCCTTAAGGCAGGCAGGACCAGAGCCCGCAGCACATCAGGGCTGGTGGCCACTGCACCCAGGGACAAAGCAGTCAGGAAGAAAGAAGTGTGACAGATGAAGTTTGCAAACAGCAGTGAGGGCATGCATTAGAATACTTCCTAAAAGTAGGTGAAGAGGCTAATTGCCCCAACTGGCAAATTAGGATTTGTTTCAAAATCCCCAGCCAGAGAAGAAAGCATGAGGGTAAGGCAGCTCCAACTGCAGAATTTCAGGCCTGTGCAGGAACTGCCAGCACACAGAGGAACCCCTTTTCTGGAGCTGTGCTGGCTGCTTCCTGCTTGGGCAGAAATCCCAACAGCAGTGTGCCCATTTTAAAGATGAGGTACTGAGGCCACCAGGGCTGCCCACTGCTCAAGGCATGAGGTTGGAACAGGGTCTGCCTCAGCCCCCTCCTTCTCTCTCGCTCCCAAACACCGCAGGCCAAACCTCAAGTCTGCACAGCTGAGTGACACCAGCAAGGCTGAGTGGGGTATCAGGTGGCAGGGATGCAGCCTGTGTCTTCCTCAGCTGGGGGTCAAGAAGGGCAGGCTCTGGCCACAATGGAGACCCTGCATAGGTACAGCTTGGACCTCCCTGAGCACCTCAGCCAGACTAGCCCCAAGACACTGACAGTGGGGCTTCAAGGTGGATGCAAATACTCCTTTGTTTTAGTAAAATGTCACCATCCAACTGGTCTGAGAGCCTCAGGCAGAAAAAATGTTCTAAAACAATTCCAAAAGGCTGAATGATGCTGTGGCAGGAACCAGAATTCTTAAAGAGGGCTCGGGAGACCAACAGAAGGCACCCAGCACAGGTCTGGCACACCAGGCCAGTAAGTGTCGCTTGATAATTAAAAAAGGAATTAAGTAACTAGACACAAATCATAGAGCCAAGAGGTCTTACTGCTGATGCTACCATACTGAAATGCTATCTATACTATGACATCGCTAGTACACTAGTGGTGAGACTAGTAACACTAGTAATAGGTAACACTATTTCAGGCATGAAGAAAGTGAGGCTTAGCAGTAAGTAGGTTAAGGTACTTGAAGAAGTGACAGGGCTGATGTTCTGAGCAGTGGATTTAAGGTGTTTTCCTACCTTCTCAACCAATGAGGGCAACTCACTGAGCCTCTACTATGGGCCAGACTGTCTGAGGGGCTGGGGACTCAGTGGTGAACAAGATGGAGTGAGCACCAGCCCCCATGCTGGGAAAGGAGGGAAATGACAGAGTATGTCAGGTGATGGTACTGTGGGGACACAAGGTAGAGCACAGGGTGGTCAGAGTGTGCACAGGAACCAGGGCCAAGCAGGAAAGGACAACATCGGAACACAGTCCTGAAGGAGACATACCCCAAGTGGAGGGGTGTACTGGGGAGGGGCACAGAGGTCTGGGCCAGAGGGGAGGAATGCAACATGTTCTAAAAGATCGCTGGCTGGAGGACATCCAGGGCAGAAGAAGAAGGGAGGACGGGGGCATGGAGAAGTGGTTCATGTCGTGCGGCTCAGACCAGGGAAGGGCACAGAGCCATGGGGAGATGTGGGCACTTTGGGAAAAGAGTTGCTTTGTTTTTGTCCAAGCAACTGCAAAGTGGGGAATGACTTTTCTGAGACGGTTAAGGAGCAGATCTGGGGGAGGAAGGTCAAGTGTACAGTTTGCACATGAGTGTGAGGCATTTACAAGACCCACGTGGGGATGCTGAGGAGCATGAAGCCCTGTACCTGTGAGCAGCCACTGTCCTCAGGGTGGCATAAGCACTTCTTCCTGTCAGGAAGGAAGAAGGGCGTATGAAGCAACCAGCTCTGAGGCAGGCAACGACAGGGTGCAGGCACCAGCCTAACATGCAAGACACACAAGGCCCAGGCATGGGCAGGCAGCTCCATCAGGCGCGCACCCAGGCACCCACCTCCCGAGCATCCCCATGGCCCCACCCTCCAGATGCACGAAGTAGATGGGTTTCTGCATCCTGGTGGTCCCAAGGCTGGGGGCTGTGTCACCTCTCTCCAAGGCCACGCTCTCCTCCTTCCCAGACCCAAGGTGCTCCTGAAGCCACATCCCTGATCCGCACCCCACCTCCAGTGGCTCCCCCACCTTCTTAAGAGTCAAACCCAGATGTCTCGATGTGGCCCAGGAGCGCGTGGGGAGGGGTCAGGGAGAGAATGGCTAAGCCAAGTTTTGGCGCTGGCAGCTCCTGTCTGACAGGAACACAACTTCCCGTGCAGAACAGACACCTGGATCTGCTCAGGACTGTGGTCTAAGCCACTCCCTGACACACGCCGCTGAACAGAGCAGCTGGGACTTGCTCCGGAAGGAACCCACACCAAAAACGCCAGCTCTCAACTTTCAAACTTCAAAACTCGCTAAGGCCAGGTACAAGGGATGCGATTTAACTTGGGAGGCAGAAAGATGATCCAAGCAGTCAGCCTCCACAACCAGACAATGGAGAACAGACTGAGCCTCAGCTCCGTCACGCATTCACTGGCTGGCCAGGGGAAGCTTGTCAATCTATCATTGAGCCTAAGTTTCCCCATCTCTACCCTCAAAGACACTGCTATGTGAAGAGACATGGAGTGATACTGGAGCAGAAAAAAAAAGTTTATCATCTACAGGGAAAAAAATGAAAAAAAAATTTACTAAAATCAAAACTGAAAGGAACTGGACCAAAATCAGTAGTAGTCATCTCTAAAGATGATTAAGACACTTTCACTTGCTGTAGTAAACATGTCTGTATTGTTTAAAGTCTTTCTTTTAGCCATGACTATCAATCAGTCTTACACTCAAAGACAACAAAGATTAAAAAAATAAAACTAGATAAAATAACAGCACCACCTGCTAAGGGTGAGAACTGAAAGGACAAGTTGAGGGCCAGAAGGTGGAGGGGGCAGGGGTAGGAGGGACGGGGTATCCAGGTGGGGAGGAAGGAGGCTCTCCAGGGCGAGAAGGTAGAGGAAAGAGGCCATCTCCTCGCACAGGTAGAACTGAGGATGCAAAACAAACACAGAACCTTCAGCAGACAGAGTGGATGCCACTGACTCTTCCCCGGTGTTGATCGAATATGTCTGTGGCAGCTTAAAATCCACCTTCTGTGCCACACACTAAAGATTCTCAGACTCTAAGCAGCAAACCCAAACCCCTCAGCTTATGCCACCCTGCCTTCTACCTGGGCCACCAGCCTCCCCAAGTGACTGCCAGGCCACAGCGTCCCTCACCAGGACTTGGACGGGGTCCACAGCAACAGCCCCCACACCACTCAGCAGCGTCGTCTCTCCTCCTGGCTCGGTGCTAAACTCTTCATGGCAGAAACTTCTCTTTCCCGTCCACCGTCATTTTCAGTGAGGAACAAACAGTATGGGCTTGGCATGTGCCACTGAGTTAAGCCTACATGTTTGTAAACGGGCCTCACAAAGTGTATGATTCCTGGGAGCAAACAAGTAAAGTGCTTTCATTAAAAGACTCCCGCTACTGCCTTGCTTTCTGGAAGGGGTGTGGACTGCTACAGCACCACCTAGCCTGAGGCCAAGGTGGCAACAGGAATCAGAAGAGGTGTTGCAGGTAGGGAACAGCATGGGCCAGGCTGCTGAGCAGGGAGGGTCTCAGGCCAAGAAAGGGGAGGCCATGGTGAATCCTGTGCTAAAGGCTTTCTCAAAAGGAGAACAAAAGTTTTACTACTCAGTGACTAAAGCTGGGGTCTTAACCCTCAGTGGTCTAAAAAGTAAAGACACAACAGGCATTTTCTCTCACACACGTCATCAGGATGGGCCCCCAGCCCAGCCACCTGGCTAGGAGCTCACTAGGTCTTCAAAAACCCCAGATTGAGCAACCCCTTTCCCTGCAGTAGTCCTAGGATGGGACCAGCGATGGCGAGGTGTATGCTGGCTGGGGCCAAGTACCTCACACACACTAGAGTGACAGCTGCCACTCACCAAGAGCCTCAGAGCTGGAGACAGGTATGTGTCACACTACAGGGTGGAAGAAATCCAAGTCTGTCTGGGCTGAGCCTAGAGACTGTGCCCACCACATCTCCGCCTACCTTGCCACTCAACGAGCTGCCCACTGAAGTACTCTGCACTGTATGGTCCAAAAAGGCCTTTGGTTAGTCACATTTAAATTGTTTTTTTTCACCTGGAGGGACAAGCACATGGTGGGGCTCAAGCGACACATACATACACACATGGTGAGGAGGAGGAAGCAGCAGTCATCCTCAGACGGCTTGGACTGAATAAAGACTCGCCCTGCCCGGGGCTATGGAAGCAGCCACAGGGAGGGCTTAGAAGAACCTACAGCTGGAAAGCATGAGCCCTCACCCCATCTCCCCCACTAGAGTACTCCAAACATCACAACCGCTCACGAGGTAACAGGCTAGGCTGTGGGGCAGCTGGGGCACCTCATCAATGTCCCTGGGGTATCCTCAGCCCTGAGGAGTGCCAGCCACACAGTAGGTGCACTATAGACGTCAGAGGCACAAGCCGATGTAGGTCTTACAGAGAGAAGCTCTCTGAGTCAGGGAACTGGAACAGACTCTTCAGGCTCCGTTTCCACACAAGGCTCCTCAGAATCCAACCCAAGTTTATTGCTGCTTTGCTAATACCAGACATGTGAGGTGTTCTTACTTTTAAGGGCAAAACACCTAACACCAACTGAGCATTTACCCAACATGGATCACCCTGGATGATCCTCACAACCACCTGTTAGGTGAATACTATCATCAGCCTCCGTTTCATAGCTGGCACGAAAGGGTCAGGTCATGTGTCGAGCAGGTGGAACGATGAGCTAAAGGCTGTGCTCCTCCAGGCAGTGCCCCTCAGAACACCCTGTTCAAGCACCCTGAGTCAGGCCTGAAGGCTCTAAGGACACTGGGAGCACCTCACCAGTGGCAATTCGGGCTTGACCTTAAGCTCTCGCCCCACGGAGTCCAGATGAGATACGAAATGATTATGACTTTATTGAGTGTCATGAGAAAGACCACACCTTTTGGTGTTTGCTTTCAAAGTACAGTAAATTTGCTGTAGCACAACATACGCAGCATTTCTAAAAACCACTGTGGGGTGCAAAATCATGTAATATAAACACAGTGCTTAAGGGAATAATGGTGTTGGGGCACAAGACTCCAAAACTTCACCTGTGACACAGAAAAGATGGACAGGAGCCTGGTAAATGTGGATACACGGCCAGCACAGCTGTACACATGCTCAACAGCTAAGAAATATACAAATGCTGCATAAAGTCTGACCCCTCACCAAGGAGAAGCCCTGATGTTCACTATGGGTGTGGGTGGGCTATGATCAGCCTGAAATGCTGGAAGGAGGCTGTCTGACCCCAGAAGAGGATGGGTGTGGACCATAATGTGTGAGGCCTCTGGGGAGCTTGGTGCATGTCTGAGGTGTGGGCGTTTTGATTTTATATACTGGTAGGTGCTCTGCTAAGCTGGGAACGGTTTTCTGGATTCACCTAGTGCAGGAGTGGGCAAACTTTTTCTTAAAAGAATACACGGTAAATATTTCTGGCTCTGCAGGCCCTCCCCGGCCCTGTAGTTCTGATAGTACAACTGTTCCTCAGTATCCTCAGGGGCTTAGTTCCAAGACACCCCCACCAATACCAAAGATTCAGAAGCTCAAGTCTCTAATATAAAATGGCACGGTATTTGCATATAACCTCTGCACAGCCTCCCATATACATTCAATCACCTCAAGATTACTTACAATACCTAATAATACAATGCAAATGCTATATATTTGTTATACTGTAGTTTTATTTGTATTCTTTTATACTGTTGCATTGGTATTTTTTATTGTATCCCCCCAAATATATATATTTTTAGAAGTATTGTCCTTGTCTGACCCTCCAAATATTTTGCAATCCAAGGATGTGGAGAGCCAACTGTACATACTTGAATAGGTGTGGATGTATCCCAGTAAAACTTTATTGACCAAAACAAGCCACCAATCTGTGGGCCATTGTTTTCCAACTCCTAGCCTGGTGTTTCTCCTGGACAAAACCACAGATGACCAAGTGCAATATTTGTGCTCTGTTCCAACTGTTCCCTAATACATCAATAGTACTGGAACAAACCTTTTCCAAAACAAACCTTATAGCAGAACTGACTACAGAGAAAAGTGGGTTTCAAAAACGGGACTAGAATGTGTAAATCCAATCCAAGGCCAAGACTCGCATTAACTCTTTTGACAAGTCAGAAGAAATCTAGTTTCAAAAAGGGCCAAGTGAAAACAAGACAGATCACTGCAGGGTCAATTTTATATTGTCCTAAAAGTCCATACTTGGAACTCTCAAGATAAATAGGTCCCTCGTAGAAGGAAATTACATGCTATAAACTCAATTACTGCAGTGGATGAAACTTTAACCCACTTAGAGAAGCAAGCACTTCCTCAGCCCAGATGCCTGAGCATCAGAGCAAAGCCCTAAGGAAATGCACAGGGGCTGACAAGCACCTGAGGGGCTCAGAGCCCAGCCTCACTGAGAGCGGGAGGTGTCAGCTGGGGTGCAAAGTGTGATCCAAACACACTACTGCTAGTTGATAAAGGCCTGGGGGCCCAGGGATGCCTTGTGGCAGGAAGGCAGCCTCAGGGCACGGTTTCCCCAGGTAACCAGGACTGGCCTTTGCCCTTGAAGGCTGAGGGAGAGATCGGTTGTCTGTGCCAAGGAAGCCCTGAGAAGGATGCTTTACCTAGCTGTGGGGGTGGCATCCAGGAGGATGGGGTCTACCTGTCCGCCCCTCCCCTACTCTGCCCTACACACGACTATCCCACTGCAGAGCAGGCAGGCACCCTGTGCATGTCCTATCCCACAGAATGGATCAAGATCCTGGAACAAAGTCACCGTAGGGGGCTAAAGATCTGCATGTGGTACACTTTTCCTACAGCTGCAGTGCTACAGCAGTGCCATAGCCCCCTGGGGGTGGGGGGGTGGGTGCTGCAACAGGACCTGCCTGGGGCATCCCAGCACCCTGGACCTTCAGTCCTACACATCACTTCACCCCCAGCCTGGTGGCGACCTGCATCCTATCCAGCCCACACTGGGGCTCCCTGCTCTTGGGGAGTGGATATGGGTTTTCTGATCGTTCTGCCTGGTGTTGAGAGGCCTACATAGCCCATCAGGTGGATGAGCTGTATAAAAATAAGAGATGTGACCAAAAAATTCTTCTGTACTACTGAAGAAATGCCATCACTCTTTCAAAGGCTTCTCACAAGACGGGCAGTCTCACAGTCAGCCACAGCAAGGCTCTCAGTGCCTGAGCAGCAAGCTCTCAGCCTGATCTGGGCTGAGGGTTCCAGGGAAACTGAGGGCAGCAAGAAGAGAAAGAAGGGGACAAGGAACACAAGGCAGACAAACAGATACCTCCCTGCCCCCTAAAGCCATAGCACACCAGGCTAGTTACACACGGAGCAACCTTGCACAACACTCACACACATGTGTGTACGTACATACTGTTTTCATCCCCTCCTGCCATTTCCAAATCTTGCCCAACTATCTCAGGAAAAGTCTTTGTTCGATGTTCGATTCTGAGTAAAAGAACAGCAGTTCCCATGAGCTATCTGCGTCCACACAGCTACTGATCCACCGGTCTCAAGAATAAGGAAAACCACGAAGCATGGAAATGAGATCAGACACAAGGGCCAGAATCACCAACTCAGAAGCTTGTGAGGAAGCCCAGACCCCTGCAGACTGCGCAGATTCCCATCTACCTCCTCCACTTCAACCTGCACTCCTGTGGCCCAGCGATTTCTCACCTGTTTGGAGCAGCGGAACATTCTCCAATCACCGGCACCACAACCTCCCTTGTCACTACTACCTCATGCGGAAAACACATAGTGATTTCAGCTTCCAGCGAAGCCCAAAGAACTGACTGCTGTTTACTGTTGCTCATCTGAACGATGCACAAACTGTGAAGGAAACTTCTGCAGCACAAGGAGCCTGATTGGTGCCTGGGACACCTCTTCTAGTTCACAGCCCGCCTGGCCCCACAGGCTCAACTAGGCCATCCCTGACAACAAAGACTCACCCTGTGCTCTACGGTGACATCCTAGGGGCTGGTGACCCTGGGGCACCTCCCCTATAAGGAACAGACAGGGGAGGGGCAGCTCGGGTCCAGCGAGAGTTGGGAGATGTGTGTGCAAATCACTGTTTGATTACAAGCCAGCAGTGGAAAAGGAGTCCACAGTGCTGGTCCAAAGGAAGAGAGGAAGAATCCAGAAATGCTTTATTTGAGCTGAACCCCTAGGCAAGAATCTGGATTTCAAGAGATGCAAGAGGGAGGAAGAAATGGTAGCAGAAAAGGTGACATTGCAGAAATACACGGGAGTGTGAAAATCTGTCTCCAAGAAGAGTAGATGAAGCCAAATTAGAGATTCAAACTTTTGACAAATGTCTTTTAAATGCAAAGAGGTGACGCAGCTGGAGAAGCATTCTGATACAGAGGGGACACTTGTATTCAGTTGGATATATTGAAGAACAGGCCTGGGGTGAGAGGGAGTGGATCCTGACCGCCCCCCAGCTGTGAGAGTGAGTAGGCTGGAACCTTTAACAGGGTCCCAAAGGACACAGGGAAGGAGCACTGAGAACTGTCAAACGGCACAGAACATACTCCAAAAAGACCTGAGCACACACACGATTTAAACAAAGCACCTCCCCTCAAGCTACCAAATACATAAATGCCGGCACTGGCACTCCCAGAAGTGGGATGCTGACAGCCACTGAAGGTGTTCCCTACTTCCCTACTACTTCCCTTCCAGGAAAAGATGCTGCTTACACGTGCCACGCTCAGATGCAGGAGGCAGGGGGGCGGTTCCACTCAGGAGCATACCAACTGCCTCCTCCTCACAAGGCACGTGTGATAACCCAGGTGTGCCCCCGTACTGCACTGCCCAGTGGCAGTGGCGAGGTGCTCCATCTGAAACGCTAACGACCCACTCAACACAAGCTCATTCCCATCACCAACTAGTGGGGAGAATCTGAGGCAAAGTCAGACCAAGACACCCATCCAAGACATGCATCTTCAGTCCTTGGTTCCAGAGATGCAGAATATTAAGAATGAAAGGAGTAAAAAAAGAAAGGCACCTCTGGCTTTCCCATTTAAAAATTAAACACATATTTACAATAAGATTTTTTAAAGTGGAGGACTTGTAAACAATGCCTCCAAAATAATGTTCTGCATGTATTTTAACAAAATTAACCTGGAGAGCAAAATATTATAGGAACTTTAATATCCTAAAATAACCACCAACATTTAAAAAATAAAACCTTGCTACTGGAGAGGCTGAGGCAAGGGGATCTCTTGAGCCTAGGAGTTCGAGGACAGCCTGGGCAACACAGCAAGACCCATCTCAATAAATAAATAAATAAACAAATAAATCTGTAAAAATCTGATGGTCTGCAAATTCCTAAACCCAAGTCACATCTGAGACTGTGCAGTGGAGAGCAGCCATAACAGCATCTCACTCCAGCACTGTATGCAGGACAAAGCATTTCTGGGGAAAAGTGATCTCTAGAAAATACACAGGTCGCTGCTCCCAGTAACTGCCAGCTAGATACTGTGCTCCGCCTCGGGACATGCAGGGCCAGGCCTGGGAGAGCCAGGTCCCCAGATCTCAACCTCTCCCCCCAGAGTCATCTGGGGAAAACAAACAAACAAACAAATAAACAAACCAAAAATAACTGGAGAAGAGGAGTTCCTATCAGGGAAGATAGGGAAAGGACTGCGTTGTTATCTTCCCCTAGATACTACTAATTGCCTGAAAACTTCTGAAAAGTGGGAACAAACAACGCTGACCACACACAGGCCATGCGGAAGGCCCCGGGGATCCCAATTAACTCCTTCTGCACATCACCACCATGGCCTCCGAGTGCCCATTCCCAGTAACATGAGATGGAAGCCTGCCTTTGTCCCTAAGTCATACCAGACAATAAGAAAAAGCACACCTAGACCAACAACAGGCTCATGAGGAGAGGGACAAGTGGCACATAAGTGTCTTTAGAACTCTATCGATAGCTCCTGGGACCCGTGCTGGAGATCAGGCCTTGGCTTCTGTGTGTGACATCTCAGAAGTGTTCAGCACCCAGTAACACCCATCAGCTGAGGCCTGTGCCCAAGCGCAACCCTGCAGCTCCAGAGAGAGAGACACACAACACAGAAACAAAGGTGCTGCCTGTGAAGGGGAACCTGAGCAGTCTCAAACCTCCACAGATTAGCAGTGACCAGAGCCCCGGCTATGGGACATCACTGTGAGGGCTGGCTGGCCATATTCCCCTCCCGTGGGAAGGGACCAGCCCTCTGTCCCCTCCCAGCTGCCTCCTGGGCCGTGAGCCTACGAAGGGTTACGCCTGCCATTTCCATGCCATCTGCTACGTGCCCATCGGGCGTCACTTCACAAAATGGGAGGCCTTAACCCCTCCAGGGCCACACTATCTCAGGGCCAGGCTGGGCAGAGCTGCAGCCCTGACCACCAGCTCCATCAAGGCCTATGGCTGGAAATAGCAGGGAGGTTTTGCACAGAAAATTCCAGCAAGGGCCAGAAAAGCCTTCTCTGTTCCAGGAAGGAAACAGTGAGTGGAAAATGAGGAAACCAAGTATTCATCTCTTGCCATTTTCATCAGGGCACCCAGCAAAAGTGGCGACGTGGGCTGGAGGCCCTGCCCACACTCCCTTTGTCAGGCCCCTCCCTGCAAGCATCCCACAGCATCACAGAGCTGCGGAGAGGATCACAGCCAGCAAGCAGGGAGACCTACCGCTAACACAAAAGTTAGTTTCTGGTCTCAACAGAGCCTGTGGGCCTACCCACAAAGAGTCCTCACAGCACATCCAGCACAGCTGTAAGAGCTGAGACAGGAATCCTATCTATTTCTACCCTCCACCCTGTAAATGCAAATCTTCTCCCAGGGGTGAGGATGGGAGTCCTGGGTACAGACAGACAGCTATATCTGCAGCAACCTCTGGGTGACAGCTAAGCTGTCCCATGAGGTGTACACAACAGGTAGGAACTTCCATCAGTGCTCCTTTGGCAAAATATGCTACCTAATAAGGTGGAAGGAAAGCCCTTGCGCTGGCCAGGAGACCCTGCAGGAGGTCTCTCTGACCCCATCTCCAGCCACCCCCACTCCACCCCCACCCCCGTTCTCTCAACTCCGGCCACTCTCACTCCCACTTCAGGGTCTTTGCACCTCTGCTCCCCTATGTGGAGGGCTCCTCCACAGGTCTGTGCTGATACGAACAGTCACTTGTATATCCCATCCACACATGCCCTTCAGCGGGTCTCTCTCTACTCCCTTCTTGCTTCATCACCTCTTGACATTCTATTTACTCATCCCGCCACCTGCTTCCATCCCCACAAGAAAAGGGACACCTCTTTGTTCAGTGCTACCATCCAAGAGCCCATGGACACACAACGCTTAGCACAGAAGAGGCCCTCAATACACATTTGTTAAACAGATTTTAAGAAGCACTTTCAGGCCAGGAGCAGTGGCTCACGCCTGTAATCCTAGCACTCTGGGAGGCCAAGGTAGGAAGATCACTTGAGCTCAGGAGTGTGAGACCAGCCTGAGCAAGAGCAAGACCCCATCTCTACTAAACATAGAAAAATTAGCCAGGTGGCATGGCACATGCCTGTAGTCCCAGCTACTTGGGAGGCTGAGGCAGGAGGATCTCTTGAGTCCAGGAGTTTGAGGTTGCTGTGAGCTAGACTGACGCCATAGCACTCTACTCAGGGCAACAGAGACTTTGTCTCAAAAAAATAAATAATTAATTTAAAAAAATTAAAAAGTACTTTCAGAACTCCCAGTTATCATCCTCCTACCAAAATGTCTTCCTGGTTAAGTAAGCCAAAATGTCTTCATGCCAACAGAAAAGATAATGATCAAAGACAAACAAAACCCTTGCCTCACACTATGTATGAAAATTAACCCAAAATGGATCAAAGACCCAAATATTAAGAGCTAAATCTACAAAACTCTTAGAAGAAAACATAGGGGTAAAATGTCATGATCTTGGATTTGGCAAAAGATTCTTAGCTATGAAACCAGAAGCACAAAAAAAGGTAATTTGGATTGTATCAAAATTAAAATCTTTTGTGCATGAAAAAAGAGTGAAAAGAACAACCAAAGAATGGGAAAAAATATCAGCAAATCATACACCTGATAAGGGTCCAGTGTCCAGAACATACAAAGAATATATAAAGAATTCTCACAGCTCAACAACAAAAAGACATGCAACCCAATTCAAAAATGGGCAAAGGACTTGAATAGACATTCCTCCAAAGAAGACAGATAAATGGCGAATAAGCAGATGAAAAGATATCCAGTATCATTAGTCATCAGAGAAATGCAAATCAAACCACAATGAAGTACCACTTCACACCCACTGGGATGGTTAGAATCACCAGAACGCTTACACCTTGCTGGCAGTTGTGTAAAATGGTACAGTGACATGGAAAACAGTCTGGCAGTTCCTCAAAAAGGTAAGCATAGAATTACCATATGATCCAGTAATCCCACTCTTAAGTATAGACCCAAAAGTATTAAATACAGGTATTTAAACAAAAACTTGTAGCTGAAGGTTAAAAAAGATTATTCACAATAGCCAAAAAATAGAAACCCAAATGTCCATCAATGGCCGAATGTACAAAGTGTGGTATATCATTCAATCAATGGAATATTATTTGGCCATAAAAAGCAATGACGTTCTCATCCAATGCAGACGAATCTTGAACACACACTAAGTGAAAGAAGTCAGACACAGAAGGCCACACACGGTAACATCCCATTTATTTGAAATGCCCAGAATAGGCAAATCCAGAGACAGAAAATAGATTAGTGGTTGCCAGGGGCTGGGGGGAGCAGAGGTCGGGCAATTGGGAGTGACTGCTAATGGGTATGGGGTTTCTTTCGGGGTGATGAAAATGTTCTGGAATTAGAGGTGATAGTTGCACAATATTGCGAATTTATTAAATGTCACTAAAGTACATGTTTTACACTGATAAAAACGGTACCTTTTATATTATGTGAATATTACCTTAGTTTTTAAAGCAGCAAGGAATAAAAAAAAACAAAACAAAAATCCCAGTTCCAAGAGCCATATGCCACAAGCCCTTATAGAGCTACCAAAGAATTAAAAGGCAAAAGTAGGCTTAATCTGACCACAAGAGCATGGAATCGGATCCTCCAGGAAAGACACCCCTTTTGTGCAACAGGGTCTCAAACCACCATAGCCATCACCCATCAGGGCAGGCAGCCCTTTCACACACCAGCAACCACGAGCTCTCAGCAAGCCCACCACACAGAACCTTCTTCCAGCTAAGGAGCTGATGTCTGGGGCTGTGAAAACGTGGAACACACAAGAGACAATTCACCCATGAGGAGCCAAGGCAGAAAGACGGGGAGGCCTCAGGAAGCTGGGGTCATATGGGCTGCCACCAGCTGAGCACCATTCCGCCGGGCCTTGTCACAGGCCCCACACTGTGGCTTTATATCACACACTACTGGGAAGTGCCACAGGCCTCCTCCTCACAAGAGGTTTCTGTCACTCTTTCATCCAAATGCCTGCTTAAGTTTCTGCCAGGGACTGGCCCCGGGGACATCCGTGGGTGTTCCAAGGACAGGTCTCCCACCTGGAGCAGCCCCAGAGGCCCTGTGAGAACATGCAGGGTAGGGAGAGAACACGCGGTAGACACGGCACAGGCCAGCCTGAGGTGGGGCTGGGGACCCTCCCACGTTGTTAGCTGGATCCCTAGATCACAACTTCTAAGCACTACAAAGTCAGGTGGAAGACCAGCTCACCACCTGTTCTATCCACTCTTGACTAGCTACGACTGCTGTGGATGGACGGCACCAATGTGGAGGTGACAATGGTCTTTAATCACAGAGTCAGAGACTAGAATGAAGAAGCACACATGGAAGAGAGAGGGGACGGAGGAGGCCCAGAGACGCACAGTACGGAAGCTGCTCTCAGCACCACAGCCAGTCCGGTCAAAGCCAGAAAGCCTGGCTCACCTTCACACGCCTCAGCTTCCTCACCTGAGAAATGGGAATAGCACCCACTTCATTGCTAACACTCTCCAAGGTCTCCATTAAGGGTAGCTGTGAGCATAGTTACTACCGAAAATAAAAATGTCCTAATGATAGGCTGTCCAATGGGCTGACGAGTCACAGCCCCTCGTGGCAATTCCAGAGTCTCTGCTCAAGGTTTTTGGCTTGAATTTAAACTACCCACAAGTGGCCTATACTCTAACTTTTGTAAACTGCCATTTCCCCTGCCTCCCCTTCCTTGAATGACCTGCACCATGAAGCTCCCTGAAGGAAAGCCTGGGCCAAGCCCAATTTTCACACTTTTTATTACAGAAAACTTCAAACACACACGTAGAAGTAGAGAGAATTGGCCGGACACAGTGGATCACTCCTGTAATCCTAGCACTCTGGGAGGCTTAGGCAGGAGGATCACTTGAGCTCAGCAGTTGGAGACCAGCCTGAGCAAGAGTAGACCCTGTCTCTTTAAAAAAAAATTTTAGAAATTAAAAATTTATAGTTCTGTCGTTTTGTATTTATTAGCTAGAATATGTCTATAGCTGCACTATTCATTAGCCATGTGTGACGACTTAAATAGACAGAAATTAAATAAAATTAAACCTTTCAGTCACACTATTCCAGGTGCCACACTAGACAGCAGGTGTATAGTAAGAGCATTCCCGTGATTCCAGAAAATTCTGGAATAGGCCAGTGCCAGCATGTGAGGGAAACTTGCCCTCACCCACTATCTTGTTCCTTGAGCATTCTGTCCACAAAGAGGCAGGAGAAATGCTTGCCCATTTCCCTCTACCAATTTTCAAAATGAGCTGGTTTTCTAATATCCACCAAAGGGGGCTGGTGAGTTTCTTCCCTGCCCTGTAAGCACCAATATGAACCTGTGTGAATTTTTTTTTTAAGAGATGGGTCTATGTTACCCACGTGGGTCTCAAACTCCTGAGCTCAAGGGATTCTTATGCCTCAGCCTCCCAAGGAGCTGGGATTACAGGTACGTGCCACCATGCCCGACCAATTTTTTTTTTTTTTTTTTTTTTGGTAGAGAGTTGCCCAGGCTGGTCTCCAACTTCTCAAACTCCTGAGCTCAAGTGATTCTCCCACTTTGGCCTCCCAAAGTGCTAGGATTACAGGCGTGAGCCACCACAGCTGGCCTTTACTTATTTTTGACTGTTTATTTTTGGGACACCTTTCTAGAAGTGGACTTGCTGGGGCAAAGGGTAAACACATGTGAAGTTTTGCTCAATATTCCAAATCCCTGAGGAACTGTGAATCCCAAAAGTGACTAACTATGACAAATCCTGATTCCCACCAGTAGAACAGCGTCCACTCTGGGTGTCTGCCGACCAAAAGGTCAGGAATGTGTGGTGAATCCAACATGCAGGATCCTTGTATCAGAAAGACTGAGCATCGTGCATACCTTGATCAAGGGCCATTTGCATTACTTGTTCTGGGAAGCATCTGTTTTTCTACAGGCACACCCATTTTTGATTCTTAATGCCCAGCAAAAGGTGCGACTCTCAACACATGAGCAGCATGTACCTGCTGAACAAAAAGTACCCCGAAGGTGAAATTTGAGGGCAGACATCACGTCCATGAACCCGAGTAGGCAGAGACTGCACAGGAATAATGGGGCACAAGTCGGGTATTGTGTATGGACTGTCTGTGAACCTCGCGGATGAGAGGACGCTGCTGGGCATGCTGGGAGCCAGCCCTCCTCCAGCCCTGTTCCCTGCCTTGTGCCCTCTGACTCCAGGATGGCAGGAATGGGGAGATCTCAGGAGACTACAGGTACAGCCTGTAGCTGAAATTTGCAAGTGTGGTTAGTGCTGAGCAGGACACATGACAAGAGCAGGCCAAACTTGCATTCTGTGGAGAAAACCTAGTTATCAATCTAACATGCCGGGCTGACTTACATACCACAACACAAAGTGCACAAGCTGACGCACTTATAAGTCTTGAAGAAATAATTACTCCAGGGTAGCTTCTGCTCATTTGACCACTGAGCATCCCGTGTCCTGACTGTTCACAGACTGTCCTTTCCCAGCAAGTCCCTTCGTGCACTGGTCGGGGAGAACATGGACCCAAAGGAAACCTGGGATGGTTCAGAAGGAAATTCCCTTCTGAACTCCCAAACTGACTGCTTATAATGCTACAACTGTGTCTTCCCTGTTGGCTGGTGACAGGAAACAGAAGGGTTTCCTCTGTTCGTTCATTCAGCAATGCTTACTGCCCAGATTATGTGCTTCTGAGTTAAGAAAGGGCCAGGTAGAAGCAGGACGCCCAGCCTGGGACCTGGGAGAACCCCAAGTTAGCCCACTGCCCTCAGACAATGCCCTGGGCTGCATGACAAGGATGACCTCAACAAAGGTGAGCTTTAAGACACAAACAGTATGAGAGCTGCATGGCTTCAGGGACTCCCCCGGTCCTCCACTCTGTCTCTGTTAATGCCCAACACCCCCAAATGGTAGTGATGGTATGCTGGCACCAGCAATAGGTAATGGGCACTGTTAACACTGACAATCATCAACTATCTCTAGGAAACTGGCACAGACTGAGTCCGACCTTGTCTCCAAGGAGCTCTGGGAGCCCCCTGAAGGAAGCAAAATTATGTAGGAGCCATGGATAGCAGCCCAGTGGTTCCTAAAATAATTTTAACACAGAGTTATTATCTGATCCTGTGCTGAGTGTGGTATACACTCCTAGGTATATAACTAAAAGAATGAAATACAGGTATTCAAACAAAAACTTGTACATGAATGTTAAAAGCAGCACTATTCACAATAACCCAAAAGTATAAACAACCCAAATATCCATCAATGTATGACCAAAATTTATATCTACACAATGGAATATTAGTCAGCCATAAAAAGAATGAAACACTGACACATACTACAACATGATGAACTTCAAAGACATGATGCTGAGTGAAAGCAGCCAGACACACAGGGCCACACAGCGGAGGACTCTACCGATATGAAAAGTCCAGGCAAACCCACAGAGAAACAAAGCAGATCATTGGTTGTCAGGGCTGGGGCAGTGTTGGGGCTGGGAGGAGTCACTGCCAATGGGCATAGTGTTTTCTTATAGGGTGAATAAAATGTTCTGGAATTAAATAGTGGTACAATTGCACAACTCTTGGATATTTAAAAAAAAAACACCGAATTGTACACTTTAAATGGGTGAATTGTATGGTATGCAAATTACATCTCAATTTAAAAAAAAGAAAGTTTTTTTTAAGCACCAGGGAAGTCTGGTTTTGTTAGGAAGACACTGCGGAAATGTTTTCCTGACACCAGAATCGCTTGACATGTCCACATTTTCTTGCCACACTCAGCACAGTGGGCAAGTCAAAGTGGCTAAATCTCACACTCTGCAGTCAACGAGATGCTGTTAGATGGGAGGATATACCCCTCAGCAAGTCACCTGCCAACTCTGGGTCGGACGTGTCTCAGTCCGTAAAAGGAAGCAGTTGACCCAGGAGGTCTCCAAGCCGCCTCCGAGTTCTAAGACCTCTCTCAGTTCTACGTTCTTCTCCAGGGCCAAAATGTTGCTGACCGGGCTCTGATGGTAGCAAAGAGAATCCCACAGTGCCCTGCTGGGTTTGGACAGCCATTCGCAGAGTCTCCACTTAAGAGCTCAGCGCCAGCTCAGCTTCCTCCCCATGAGGCCCGGGGCAGCGTAAGGGCAACCAGCTCCAAGCACCACTGCAGGGGCCTGCACTGTACGGTGATTAAGGAAATATTCTAACCATGTAGGTCAGTGTTGGGAAATCATGGGAACGGCCAGAGGGCAAAGGCCACCCAGCCAGGATTATACTCTGCCTCTGATCCTCACAGAGGATGAACTCATCCTATTTAGGCCTGGGCTTTTCAAATGAGTGGCCAGTAAGAATGATTTCTTTACCCCTGAGACTCGAGGGGAAGGGCCAGGGCAGCCCTACAGAGATGGCATGGCCTGCAATCCCAGGGGGACCCACCTCCCTCCATCTTCTCCAGGAGGTGGCTGTCAAATTCTGAAGTGGCATTCAGTTTCAAGTGTCAAGGAGCTGACAGAGACCCACCAGATGAGTCAGAGCCTTCATTAAACAGATACCAGACCCCAAGCACTCACCTGGCTTTGAGGTACAGGATGCTGGTCCTACCAGTCGGCCATGGCTGCAGCAATGTCGAAAGGCAACTTGCATCAATGTGCTGACCAACCTAAAAGTCAAGGACAGACAAAGAAACACTGAGTTTCCAAGGAAAGTTTCTGGAACATACCTGGCAGTTTTAAATGCCTCTGACCGCTGGAATTACACAGCAAAATTTCACATTTCCACCAGAGCATTGCCCCTGCTACCTTCCACAACGGGGTCAAGTGGAGAAAATAAATTTCTACCAATCTCTGTGGTATGAACTGATTTAGTGCTAACCAATAAACGCAAACATTCCAGACACTGACTTCACCAGTATCGAAAAACACATGAAGGCATTAAGCACAGTCCCATGCTGAAATAAATTATTACTTTTTTAAGAGCCTCACCCAGGCTGGAGTGAAGTGGCACAATTATAGCTCACTGTAACCTTGAACTCCTGGGCTCAAGCAATCCTCCCACCTCAACTTCTCAAGTGGCAAGGTCTACAGGCATGAGTCCCCACTTCCGGAAAATTGGTTTTTTGGTTGTTGTTTGTAGAGACGGGGTCTCACTATGTTGCCCCAGCTGGTCTCGAACTCCTGGCCTCAAGCCATCCTTCTGCCTCAGCCTCCCAAAGTGTTTGGATTACAGGCATGAGCCACCTCGCCCAGCCTGAAATTATTTTTCTCTTTCATATACTGAACACAGATAAATGGTTCAAAGTTTTTATGAGAATATTAATGACATTAAAAACAGAAATACTAATACCTAGCATTTAATAGGTGCTTAGTTAGTAGCATGTTCCAGGTACTCTGCTCAAACACAGAATCTCTTTGAATCCCCAAGACCACCATGGGGTGGGTACTGGATCATGCCCACTTTACAGATAAGGGATCTGATAAGTCTGACATTCAGGAACTTGCCCAGGTCACAGAGCATGTAGGTGGTGCCCAGGGCTTACCCAGGTCTCATTCTTCAAACATGAGCTCTTCACCACCACATTTTCTGGCACAGACCCCAGGGAAACCACCCACCATTCCAGGCACTACTGAGTTTTCCCTGGAGAAAGATGAGGGCATGATGTGCCTGGGAACTTGTGGGCTACATTTCCCCCACCCCCAATGGAGGTGGCTTCACCTCCTACCCCAGAGGGCATATCTCCATGGGGCTTACGCTGTCCAGGGAGGAAGGGGCTGCCTGTTTTACAGACAGAAAAACTAAGGCTCAAGAATGTTCAGGCACTCTCCCAGGGTCACAGAGAGAAAGGCCCCAGGACTTTCACTCCTGATTTGTGATGTCAGACGTCCAGAGGCTGAACCTACTGAACAAGCCAAATCCCAGACTCCCAGGCAGTTCTGTCAGTTGTAGCTTGCCAAATAGTGTCAACATCACCTCTATTGTCATTCTTTGCACTCACATGACTACCAGGAGCTTGCTCTGATATGAAACCTTTATTTTTAAACTAGGTTCACAGCAATTCACAGCTCAGGGATGGTGAGAAACACTCCCACAGGAGAATATGCAAAATAAGGACGGGAGTCAATACCAGCGAACTACACAGTGCCCTCCTAAACGAGCTCAGGGCTGGCTGTGGCCACTGCCAGGGCCAACTCCTCAGGAAGGACCCTTTCTGCTGCCTTTCTGGGCCCCGTTCAGGCTGGGAAACCCAACGGGTGTGTTAATCCTAATTCACTCTTACCTGCTGAGCTGAGGCCACTGTGCCCCAGAGGTGGGAAGCCTCAGAAGCAGGTGTCCCATGCTGCTCTGCTGCAGGAGTCATGGTCAATACATAAAAGTCAGCTGTGTTTCTATACGCTAGCAACAATCAGAACTTAAAACCTTTAAAAAAATCCATTTACAGTCACATAAAAAAATGTGAAATACTTGAGGATAAACTACAATAAAACACCGCCCCCCAAAATGAAAGAAATCTACATAAAATGAAGAAATATGCCTTGTTCATGGGTCAGAAGGTTATCAATTCTCTCCCAAATTGATCTACAGGCTCAATGCAATCTCAATTAAAACAGGCGCAGTGGCTCACGCCTGTAATCCTAGCACTCTGGGAGGCTGAGGCGGGCGGATTGCTCAAGGTCAGGAGTTCGAAACCA